>JACCGJ010016511.1:186624-199813 GCA_013407085.1 Atriophallophorus winterbourni | reverse complement strand
AGTCGAAACTCAAAGACATTGCCCCTACCGAATGATTGTAAGACAATTTTGCTCTGCTGTGTCTTGAAAACTCGTAGCAAGCACGGGATACATTGCACCCAAATGTTTGTTATTTTCCAAGTACTGATGCATACAGCTCTTTTGCCATGATCCCATTGCGCGTTATGTTAATGTCTCTAGCACACCAGGCAGTCCCTACTACTCTTTTGTTTTAATATGTAACTGCTGAAACTCCAGCCAATGTGATCCCGTCCCGTCAAACGTTCCATGTTAAACTTACTTAACGCATGCGCGAAATCATGTTTGAAACCGGATGCTGTGTGACCTTGCGAATATCGAGTCGAGGGAGGGACGCATAACGCCACGGCGTTCGTTTGGGACGCAATTCCGATCGCGTAACACGATCTCTAGTTGAAACATTAAACCCGTGTGGATCAATTAATGTGGTGAAATTTTATGAGGTCGAAAAACGGTAACAGCGTAGACTCTTCCATGTTTTGTGGTTAATACAGTGTGATGTGAATGCGCTTGACCCGGTTTTCGGTAAACTTGGTGTCTCAGCTAAGACGAACGCCAAAATAACTAGCGAGCCTTATCTGTCGCGATAAAAATTCTAGCGCACCTAAAACGAGTATATTTTGATCATGGATTCACTGAGCTCGTACGTCATTTTATAAATAGACCTCTTCATTTAATATCCCGTGATTTTTCGCAAGGTTTGTTTAGTTTCTGAGACTAGCTATATAAGGCCGCTGTAAAAACAAGCAGCTTGTTAAATAGCTAGTCAAGTCACGGTGATTCCAAATGAATTTTTGAACTGATTAAGCGTTTAGTAAGCGTGCTGGTAGTGATGCGGCCACTATGGTGCGTGAGGTGGAACTCTGTATGTGTGGATATCCGGGCGGTACGTATACTTACGAAACACTACCTCGGTTTATTTCCAACCCAACGTAGCGTCTGGGGTTGAATTTGGCGTTGTGTATTGAAATGAACAAGTAGACGGCGTACCCACGATTGATAACATGCGTTGGTCTCTTAACGGGCCGGTGGGAAGTGTAGAGCTGGTGCTTCCGTTAATTCAATGAGTTCACCCTCCGAGCAGCCTGCTAGGCTGTGGAACTAGTTTTACCAACAGTTATGCCCAGCCACGGTGGCACAGCGGATATGTTGTTCGAGTTTCAGTCGAACGGTCCTGGTTTGAATCTTATCCTGTTGTGCAATTTGATGAAATGTTCTTAACTCGGATCCCCACCGTACCCAGGTGTTAAACGATTATCATCAATAGTTTGGAAGTAAAATGTAACGGCCCAGCACCCTGGGCAGCTGATAAGCCCATTTCACCTCTAATGTTTCGTGATAAACAAACCAGAGATGGGCACTGGCCCTAATGAGGAGTGAAAAATGCTGGGAAAATATTTCCTCAAACCTGAAACTTCTCCTGGGATCGAGCCATGAACTTCTCTGAAGACGAATGTGTTAACCACGGAACCTCTGTGGCCTCGTGTAAACTGTTTGTTCGCTTTTGTTCGGTTCATACTATAAACAGTATAGTGGGAAAAAACAAGTTTCATGAGTTACATAAGTGTATGAAGCTTCCGAAATGGACTTGAGCTCCGTTATTTTGCGTTACTTCTCCAACGAACGTTTTCGACAGAATGCTTACCAAGGGCTCATTATTTTGAATGTGAGCATCAATTCCTCTTCTGATCTCACCTGGTAGATGTCAAGCAAATTCAAATCGATAATGACCATTGTTATTGCAAAGCAGTATGTTAGGTTCAGTGCCACCACACTAGTTTTAGCTATGGATACAAAGCCTGGATCACCTATTTTGTCTGTGGTGGGGGTAATGGTATATCACAAATAGTGATTGGATAAATGCATAACAGCGCTTTATTCCTTCTATAGACACTACTACCTTCGTTACGCTAAAATTGACAATATTTCGGGGTGCTAAAATCCTGCGCATTCGTATTTCACTCCTGGTTTCATACGATTTGTGATATTCAGGCGGAGACAGCCGCAATAATAGAGGAGAATATACGTAGCTCAGGATGAGGATGTTGTTCAGATGGTGTTCGAAGTCTTAGAAAGAAGTTCTGCGGATGATGTCATCTAGCTTGATGACGAAACGTTCAACAACAACTACACAAGCTCGGCGAACACTATCTGAACCAGACAATAACGAATGTCACTTTTTTGGAGCGAAGCGAAGTGCGAAGCGAATTTTCGAAGTGCCCTAACTGCCCTTCGCGATAGCGAATAGTATCAAAGCAAAGCACTTCGCAATGGCGAAGCGAAGCGAATATTCGCACTTCGCCATAACGAATATTAGCGAATAATCTTCGCTCAACTTCGATGTAACCCAAAAACTTCGTTTTCGACAAAAAACCTTGCTTTAATTTGCTATAATTCGCTAATATTCGTTTAAATTCGCCTTTCTTCGCTGAAATAAAACGAATTCCGAAATAAATTATTTTTTGACCATGAAAGAACTTTTATTTGACAAGAGAGGAGTTTTTCATGAGCTTTGGAATTGTAAATATAAAAAACCGTGTTTTCTCAAAGGAAATTAGGCTCCTCCTCTGACTCGGTCTCTGAGACCGGGGTTCTGGACCTGGACCTGGTGCCGGAACTGGTCCGGCTGCCTCCAGTCAGAGGGGAGTAGGCCCCCGCCGTGAGCTCCTGGGTGTCGACAAACTCGACATCCTCAAGGTTGGCCTCAGGGTCATCCTGGTCTTTGAGCTGCTGCTGACACTAAGTGCTGGTACCTTCGCCATTGGTGAACTCCTGGATGCGGAGCTTCATCCTCTTCATGTAGGGGAGCACTCTCTCGTAATTGTGATGAATGTAGACGAGCTCCTGTACCCTCTCGTTGTTCAGAAGGCTTCGGGTGGGCTTGGTCACGAGTCCAGCTTCCGAGAAGACCCTCTCTGATGAGGCTGAGGTTGCCGGGATGGCGTAGACCATCCTAAAAGAAAATGAGACAGGTTTAGTATTTTGTATTAGGTTCCATTGGGTACAAAAGTTAAACTACTATTTCGAAGTATAGCAATACTATATCAAAGTATAGCAATACTACATCTAAGAATAGAAAATAACATATCGAAGTATAGCGAATAATATCGAAGTATGGCGCTGCCGCCGGACTTGTAGTACTGGGTGATCGGGGTCACTGATAGCCTTCTTGAAGAGGTTTTGGATGACTCCCCGAACTTGACTCGCCAAGAGCTGAACTGGGACTGCTGCTGCTTCTTCTGGGAAAGAAAATAAAGAAAAAACAGTTGAGCTTCATTTCCAACAAACTATTGCAAAGTATAATGATGTTCATGCACAGTATTTGGAAGTACTAAGCGATCTATAACAAAGTATATGGCAAGATATTGCGAAGTATAGCAAAGTTTAAACGAAGTTTAGCGAAGGTTGCGTCAAACTGAGTCTAACTCACCTTTTCAGTCTCCAACTTGGCCTTCTGGTTCAGAAACTGCTTAGAAACGTCCGGATGCTTCGACATGATGTGGCAGACCATTCCTTGGGGGGTTCCCTGAGGCCGGGCAATGGACTGGCCACAATCCTCGACTTGGCAAAGAGCTCGAACTTCTCTTTCCTTCGCACCTTTCTTCACAGCCTCCTTCTTGAAGAAGTTCCAGATCGGTGATCTGGTAGGCTTGTGCCGGTAGGTGGTGTGATGAAAGTCGTCATCATCATCATCATCTGACGGCGGCGGAGACCTCTTTCTTGAGGACTTGGGGGTCCACGGGTCTTTGGACGGCAGCTTGACGTTGAGGGTCGGGCTCCTCTTGGACTTCTTGGCCGAGGCCGAGTCTTTGTCCTTGTCCGACTTGTGGTGCGTCTTCGGGGGGCTCATGATGAAACTATGATGAGACAATTAAATTTTCATCCTATTTATAGCAGACAATAAATAGCAGACAAAATATTAAAGTACAAAAAAGAACAACCCTTTGTCTACTGACCGTAACACTAGTTACCACCTCAAATGTTAGCTTATAGCAAATAAACAAGCAGTCTGTTGCTAACTGGCTTACGTCGGTACTTTCAGTCACCATCGGAGTTCACTTGTCTGGCGGTGTCTATCAACAAGTGTCAACATCAAAAACAATTCCCGTAGAAGGGTTAAAATATTAAAGTACAAAAACGAAGACTTCGCTTTTAGCGAATACTTCGCTAATATTCGTTTACGGCGAAGTTTGAACTTGCACTTCGTTTTAAGCGAAGCGAAGTATAACGAATTTTTAGCGAAGTTTATTTTTGCCCTTCGCCATGGCGATAGCGAAGCGAATATTCAACAATATTCGCTTCGCAACTTCGCTTCGCTTTAAATCCCAAAGCGAACTATTCGTTATTGTCTGATCAGACATCCCGGACTTCTGGTCAATTTGAATTCAAACGAACCATTGTCACTTAAATTATGCGTTTTGGTCAAAGGGATGTGATTAAGCCTTCTTGGCGGCACTTTGCCTGCTCAGGCTTGTGCTGATGGTACCATCCTTGGCTAGCATTCTGATAGTATCACGCCCATAAGCATATACATGCAATCGTATTGTTGTCTTTGCCAGTGTTACGAATATATATTCTTTATTTCATCCGTATAACCCTATTCTTTTCGCAGCTGGACAAACCAATCGTCGTTAAAGATTTGTTCGTCGACATCACAGACGGCGTTTGCTTAATCCGGCTAATTGAGGTGCTTTCTGGTGAGAAACTGGTGAGTTCCGTTCACGGACATTGATCATCTCATCATCTGTGCAGTAGGCCATTTTAGTGTAATCGATCGATTCACTCGATTATTGATTTGTCCACCTCATATGACTAGTTTGTCGCCTCGCCTATCTATTTTGCTAGTGTCATAATCGATAGAATTGCTACAACGTGCGTCCGTCAAATTTCAGCCCCGATGGTTGTAACCATTAGCAACAGCCACTATCGAGAGTCGGTCATGTTTGAAAATGACTCACCCACTCACGTTTCGTTAGCCCGACGTCTGACGGCCATGTTTTTGGTCAGTAACCATAGCAGCCAACATTAAATGCAATTGTATCAAAGTTATACTTGATGTGGACAATACATCACAATTGTATCAAGTTTTGAATAATAAAATTGAATTAAATGCATCCGTCTACACTTACAATTAAGTTGGAATGATTAGTACGGTCAGTACGGTGGATAGGAAAGCTCCGTCTCTTTTTCAGGTGTGAGCAATGTTAGTTAATCACTTAGTGCGGCTCTACATTTCTCTATCGACAACCCTTTATTCGATGGGACAGGAAAACAGCTTGATCAACCGATGATCGACAGACAGACAAGCAGACAGACCGACAAACAGCGTCATCACTTTTATTGACCGATACGCCTTCATCACTTGTCCAAAGATATTTGACACCCCAAAGACGATTATGCGGTGACATACGGAGGATTTTGTCAATTTATGTTATTTTATCTCTGAGCAGCCATAATCATCCTATCTTTGGGTTTGTAAAGCGGACAACCCTATCACTATTGACTTGTAAGTAATGGTGCCAAAGATGTTGCTAAAATGGGAATTTCTTTCTCTGATGTGGATGCTGATGAAGGCTGTCAAGACTTAGCTAGCCTCTTTTTGCATAGTCTCTCATCGTAATGGTCTCCTCCTTATAACAAGACTTGATTACTGCAAAGAATTTTGAGTGCAATCGGTTAGAGTCGTTTTGGGTAACGTTTCACTTCTGACACAGAAGCTTCGTCAGGCCAAGTATGATAGTCAGGATAGGGAACATGATTAAGTAGTAGTCAACCCCTCGCCACTGATTTGACCTTATCACTAAACAGCCTATAGTACGCCTACTCTGTGTCACGTCTCGTGTGAATGACCAGTATCAGTATCCACATCAATCTAATACCAGTGAACACGGTCAAGGTCAGTTGACACAGCGGCCCACATGCGTAAAAGTACATAACTAACGGAGCTAAGGTAAAGCTATTTTTGAAGAAAAGCAAAAATCTAATTAACTAGTAGGTATAAGGTGAATAAAAACTATTTACCTTCGCATCAGTGCCTAGTGCCAGATTGTGGAGATTTCTGCCCTATCCACTTTATGGACCGCCAGTCGACCTGCCTTGGCAATTTCGACCGCCTCCGCATGTAAGCGATCGCAATACGGTTTAATACCGCGTCTCAATATTTCCACGTTGTCTAGATCGACGCTGTGGCCCGTATCTAAAACGTGTTCCGCCAAGGCGGAATCACGAATAAGGGATTGATATTCCCTCGCATCCTGAGGCTGTCTCCGGAGTCCGGACACGTCTTCGGTGTTCTTCGATATTAGTGTGAATTTCCCTGGATGCTGACACCTTCTGTGCGGGCTTCAAATCGGCCCGGTTTTAAATTATTTTTTTCACACAATTCTCCTTTTTGGTCATCAATCAAACCAGTCGGATTGGATGTGCAATACTGTGAATCCTTGCATCGAACGTGATGTAACACCGTGCTACTTCAAATACTGAACCAAAACCGATAATCATTAATAATCTTGCTGTCGTTAGTGTTCCATTCGTTACCTGTTTAGGCATGGACAATATTATTGTGTTTAAGTCCATGGCAGGCTTCCTCTAGTTTCCTTGCTTCTAGGTTTGCGTTCTTCTACCTGTCGACGTTCCCATCATGAACTAGCGTGCATCTTAGGCATATACATTATGAAAGATTGAAACAGGCTGTTTCCTTCTCGCCCAACACTTATTGCTTTGCGAAGTCAACGATGAATCCTTAATTTCAACCGGAAATTTAGCTTCATTGGGGACGAAGCCAAGTCCCACATTCGATGAAGCGCACCGATGACTGTTTGGAATGTTCTATCGATAGTCCTATGACAGTTTGAACGTTAGTTTTTGACTGAAGTCAGAATTTACATATGAGTAGCATATGACGTTCGAAAAGCCCGGTGACTGATTTCCTAGTTGTTACCACTCATCGGTGATCTGTAATTCGAACGCTATTCTGACTTTGCAAATTTTTTTGATTTAACGCAAAGTCAGAATGATTTTCGAATGTCAGTTTACGGATTCGCATACCAACTAGCACGAACTCTTCCTGTTTTTCGAATGCCATATGCTACTCATAAATAAATTCTGACTTCAGCAAAAATCAACTTATTGATTGCCACTTTATATGGTGTCCGATTTATTCCTTTAGCAATTGGAGACCTCTCGAGTTATACAAAGAGCGCACAAGCTGAGTAACGTGCGGAACGCTCTGGATTATTTGACAAAGCAATACAAGGTATGTCTTCTGCATGATCAATTTTCTATTATCCATCATCCTTTGGGATAGATTCCTCGTAAATATGTGAACAGTTAATTATGTTAGAGAGATTTCTGTACTTCTCTTCGTGTGTGTATTATGTATGTGAATCGAATAAAAACTCTGTTGACCCACTGAAATGTTCGGACAGCCAACCCTTGTCTCCTGCGCAGAGTCCTTCAGTGAATTCGAAGCTATTCGACCAGCGTTGTACGGATGGTTCACATGAAAATCGTTTGATCGCGGTTATTCGAGGCGAGGACACATCGCGGCTAGTTTTCTTATTTCGAAAATGCAGCATCTTGGCTTATTTTCTTTGCACATGTTCGTTCGACATGCTTAGCCAATCATTCATATCCAGTTGACATTTTAGCACGAGACCTGATGGTGCGCTTTTTGTCTATTCGAACAACAACAGCGGATCCTACTCCCACATCGTGAATTACTTGACGCATTCGTGGCACATCATTGACGTAGTCGTGCGGACGCAGAACGTTCTGTTCTTCACAACCTCTTTGTCCAGTTTGTAATTTTAGAAAGTTGAAGACAGATGAGGGAACTCTAAAAATTCCGCATCTCTAGGCGCTGGGATTGTTTTCTCTCTCATCTGGTTTGTAGACAGTTTTGCTTAAAATGCTCGAGTAAGGGAGAAACTAGAGGACCGCGGAGATTGTTTAAGAATTGCTTTTCCATTCGCTTCATCATCGTCATCATGAAGCACAAGTCTGGAGCCCGACAAAGTGCCAAGCAATATGAAGCAGGAATAGCAGATAAGCAAGCGCATGAAAAAAGGGAAAGCAGACAAGCGGAATATGCAAAAGCTAATGCGAAAAAAGCAGCTTGTTTTTGTAGTTTCACTGCATGCGATTTTTTGATTTTTTTGTTTTTTTATATATGATAATACCAGATAAAAATTATGACACACAATAAAATACACTGGCGCCAATGACTTCGGTTTGTAGCCATATCTCGTAAAGTTTCCAGCCAACTATTAGGTGGAGCTTTTGGACCTCACACAGGCAAACGAATACGCCCAACTGAGCCTAGCGCTATGGTGAGTTTCTTCATCTCAACACGCCACGTCATGGACTGGCCACCCGATCGTTTCTTCCAGCTTCTGCTAGGCTCTGCGAATAAGGCGCGGTACGATAAACGGTGAGTAGGCATTCTTAAAACATGTCCCAACCATCGCATGCGAGCAAGCATCAGCATTTCTCGCAGTCCGTGGCCACCTGGTCCTAACACCCGCTTGCAGACATCTGTATTTGTAACACGATGCTGCCACCGAATGCGAGCAATTCTACGCAGGCAACGGGTATCAAAAACAGAAAGCCGACGGACAGACCAGGTTTCACAGCCATAAAGGAGTGTAGCACGCACCACTGCGTTGTACACTCGGCCTAATAAACAATAGGATGAAAATCAATTCCGTTCATTGTAGACTGGCTATTAAACTAGTTGTTACTCATTCTTTATCCAAATGGTTTCTGATAATCTACTCGTTATCTACACATCAACAGATGAAATTGGTCAACATAAATTCTTCGGACGTTGTCGATGGAAAACCCGCCATCGTTTTGGGTCTCATCTGGTCCTTGATTTTGTTCTTCCAGGTAAGAGCCGAGTGATTACTTTGGCATACCATGCGCTTTCATTGCTTAAACATTAGCTGAGCATTAAACCTTAAGCGGTTTACAAGGCTTAGTATTCACTAATTTGTACACATTCATTACTTATTATATGCTTATTGACCAGGTTGAATAATGGTTTAGTACACATTCCACTCGTAAACTTCAAAAAAATGGCAATAGGAATTCCAAGCTTGTTTCCACTACTTGTAACCACATTTTCACCCTAGTCCCAAATCCCGGTTGGCTTTTTAGAGCGTCACATCTGTATCCTTAATTGCATGCTCAAGTAGAAGTACCTGCAAGATAAAACAGAGCATTGTCAAAAACTGGTGAATCTACTCGAGTCGAGTCGAATTTAATTTCGCGCATTTCGTGGAATTTCGCCGTTGATTCATACGTGCCGTGTGGTCGCATTATTTTGAGCTCCTGATTATCAGGATGTGCTGTCCTAACACCACTTACACGTACCTGGATACGTTATACCTTGATGGGGTCCCCTCGAAGTCAGCTTTCTGGATATACCAATCTCGTAGTTGTATTCTATAATACGACCAAATTCGGATTTATCGTGATTTTCCCATATTGGATCGACGCATGCAACCCTGTTAATACTCTTCAAGTCCTCAAAGAGATTAACGTCATCAGAAAGATGGTATTCTTCACCACCGACTGGCTATATTTTCAAAATCGTGTGGTCAACTACCGAAGTGAATCGCAGGATTCAATTCTGATTTTGCTCTTAATCGTGAACACCAATTTTTTGTCACGCTCACGATATTCATCATCGATCGCTCGACAGAACCACTGCCTGTGCACACACAACTGAACAGTACTGCACACAACCCTGACCGGATGACCCCGAAAACGATACAAAACGCACCAGGATGCATGTGCACGGTTTGCCAAAAGTCCTAAGGCGAGGTCTGTCACGTTTTGCGCTTCTTTGTTTAAAGTGCATGCAAAATGCGACAAATCGCTGACCTCGGATTTGGTATCGATTATTAATGGAAATAATTGTCCCAGTGTTTGCTACGTCTGCCAGGCAGGCAAGGCCAGACCGACAGTGATATCCTCTGAGACAAACACAGGCTGACCATGAAATTGAAACGCGTTTAAATGGACTGGAATCAGAAACTGATAAAACGTCATTAATGTATGTGTTGCTCACATCCCCCAAAATTACATCACTTTGGTCATCCATAAGCGCCTTGAGTGCTTGACCACGAATCACAATGTGATTCTGTGTTTGAACATCGTGGTTCGTTGTACGAACCCTATGCAACAGTGGATCAAGTATAACCTTGTTTACCATTATCCACTGTTTCAAGGCTCACTGAACCTAATCTTCTGTCTCCACCTGATGACGGCAAAACAGCCAGGAAACCGGTAGTAAGGGTAATTTCGGGGGATGTGAGCAACACATCACTTTGGTCATCCATAAGCGCCTTGATGCTTGACCACCAATCACTATGTGATTCTGTGTTTGAACATCGTGGTTCGTTGTACGAACCCAATGCAACAGTGGCATTCAAGTAAACCATGTTTGTCATTAATGTACCTTTGATTCCAGACTCAGAGGTCACTACCAAAGTGCCCGTATTGTACGGTCACACTCTAACAAGCCAACATTTGCCCAGATGATGACCCTAAACGAATCTCCCCTACTTCGGTGTGGCAACCGGGTGTAGTATCATGCCTACGTTCCAACGATGCCGATGACAGCGCTTTGTACCCCCCTTCTCGCTTTGTACATCTTATTGTTTATGTTGAACGGCACTATATCGTTTATCAGATTGTGCCAAATTATAATAATAATAATATAAAGCTAGTAAGTGTACGGCGGGAGCACTGACGCCTGAACTTCACTCAAAAAGGAAGTCTCGAGCAAACTGTCTCACACCATAAGGAGCCAAAAACTATAAAGCACGGAAAGACTTTAAGCGTAATCTGCACCAATATTCCCGAGTCAGAAGTCGCGCTCAATTAAGCAAGCCAAAAATATGACCTTGAAAATTTATTCGCTATTAGCAATCGAATTGGCTTAGATGGTATACACCCGACGTCGGTAACTTGGCTCGCTCGTCACCCAAAGTCCCTTAATCAAGACAAACCATGTTTGCTTTGGATCACTTTCGCCAACGAAATGGACATGGAAAATATCCTACTGAATTCGTATTTGCTCGGAGCACAAAGTGGCTCACTCCACCGTATATATGCTGACGTACCTTTATGTGAAAGACAACTAACACCGAATGGTCAGAATCAAGCAGCATCAATGAGTATTATTCTGCTTGACGTTTCAGAAGATACCTGAGCCACAACGGTATATGAAAGAAAAGAGCACGATCGTAAACAGTGTTCATTTATTGCCGAGACTATCGGTTCTCAAAATTCTGTAGTCGTCGACACATACAGAATACCTTGTTCGCCGAACTATCCAGGAAAAGGCGCAAATCCACTTAAGGTTTCGTATTTGTAAAGTAGCATGGCGGATGCTGTCCGATCCGAACTAAAACTGTACAGAAACAGATTACCTGAGAACGATATTTTGTGCAATCTCAAAGCCGGAGCTGAGGTGAAATTGCAGCGTTCGTTGCAAATCATCCGAGACTGACACTGAAGTCTCCAGCCAATATATCTCAACTTGTTTCAAAAAACGACAACGTTCCGATGTCGACAGCGTCGGACCAATAAATACTGTTACTGACTCATTGTTACATGCTGAAAGCTTACTCAAATGTCTCTATACGAATGCCCAAAGCTTGTTCACTAAATTTGCTGAACTAACCGAGCTGTGTAAACGATACTCACCCGACCTCGTCGCTATTATTAAACATTTTTCAATCTTGTATGACTGAAAGTGAACTGTCGATCCCCAACGTGATACTATTACGGAACAATTGCTGAGGATATGTGGTGGTGTGGCTCTATACTGTCAAGAACGTCTTCAGTGCATGAAGCTCCACGATCCCAAACTCTAATCAGACTGCATCATTTGCTAACATATCGCCCTCCGGGCTCGGCGAATGCTCAAATCAATTGTTGACTGCGAGTTTCATTCGAGGTGTAGGCACCTTATCCAATACTCTGTGCCTACTGTTGTACGAATCCCATGCCTTGTTATGCCACATTAGTATAGGATTCTATTCTGCCTTAGTTGTAGGGCAGTCAAATATTCGGTACTTTCTAACGGGGTGCAGTTGTAGCTGACGATGATAATTGGCCTAATATCTAGACTCGTCTATCCAAAACGCCTTTCATGGACTACTAACTGTCGAACTATTTCGCTCACTAGTTTAATACTAGATCATTGACTATTTACACCGCCTGGGCAACCTGACAGTATCATAGCCCACGTGCAGTCTCTGACTGTACGGCACTTTGCCTGGATCAGGCTTGCGCTTCCATACCATACCACCTTAGCCTCAGCACTGCAAAGAAGTGAAGAATGATTACCCAAACATTATCTCTCACACTTGATTATATTTAAAGATTGGGAAAACACGCCAGGCAATCGAAACGGAACGAACACTGAGCGCAAATTCACCCATTTCCGCCACATCAAGTTCTTCCCTCGGAACGGCGTTTGATCTCGACTCACCTCAGGTTCCCACTACCGCTGGTCGTCGTTCGCTTTTAAACTGGGTTGAAAACTCACTGATGAAATACCCACAGTAAGTGAAAGTTATCCATATTTACCTATTTCGCATTGTGCGACATTGTCCCAGTCTGCGACTGTGTGGCACGTTACCTGGCTTCGGTTCCGTGATTTTCTACATGCACGAGATGGAATGATTCTATGGGGATAGATTCGCTACTCTTAACTCCGTGTTCCTTTCGCAGTGCTTCTGAAATAAAGGTTCGTGATTTCGGGTCAAGTTGGCGTGACGGAAGAGCCTTTCATGCACTGATACATTGTTTAGCCCCGGATACCAAGAACGGACCAATAATCACGCGGGGTGAAAATAATAAGCAGAATCTAGAACGAGCATTCGACCTCGCTCAACGCAAATTGGGCATACCTCGGTTGCTGGACGCAGAAGGTGCGTTTTATAATAATGTTTTCGTAATACTACTCATAAGTAACAATTCATGTTCAAATAATCGCGTCAGTAGTTGATGTGACTTTGCATGTTGACAAGTAAATTTCAAAATTAAGCTGAAATATCGCGTACTTTTGAAAGTATGGCACAGGAAACCTTTCAAAATTTGTATCTACTCGTTTCGAATATAAAATGCATAATGTATACTGCTACTCGGAGAA
>JACCGJ010016511.1:0-186604 GCA_013407085.1 Atriophallophorus winterbourni | reverse complement strand
GCACGGATGTGCAATCGTACAGTACTCTTACGTGCTGTGCGGCTAACATCGTGCTAAATTGATTGGCCATCGGTAGTGAGCTGCATGCTGTTTCTTCACAATGCTCATCATCCACATCATTACTAAAATTCACAAGCCGCAATGCAATTCAACATTTTGCTATCTTGTCGTCCTACGTTATTCGGATAAAAAACCTGGAGCCAGATAGAATACTATAGTGTAAGTGATGATTGTCACTGATGAAATTTATTTTGAATCATAAAGCTGGGTTTTTTATGTTCAAACGCAAATGCCATCTCTTTATTGTTCCGAATCAGATGTGGATGTTGACAAACCGGACGAACGATCGATAATGACCTACGTCGCTCAGTTTGTCGACGTTCATGTAAGTTTGCACGGTACTTTCAATCCGATCAGTTCACCCTGACAATTCATCTAACTGCTATTTTGTTCCTAATCTCTTTAACACTTCTCTACTTGTACTAACTGCGCTCTTAAATGCGTTGAACCGTCTGCAGTACCGACTTTTTTTCAAGAATACACAATCAACGTTTAACATATTTATTAGCTGTCATTGCGCCCAAATTTCTATTGATTTTCCATGCCTTTTCTGATTACTTATCAGTACCAGATCCTTTGAAATATTCGTAGTTTTGCTCGGCAGTCCACAGTGGAAGCACTGGACTCAAGTTTCGCTCTTCAGCAATGCGTATCCGTTGGCTGTGGTGGGACTTGAAACCCCGACCGTCACGATTCTAGCCCCACTGCTTACTGTATAGGCTGCCGTCTCCCGTCTGACCGACCACACTTAAGCGTTTTTGAATCGTTCTCCAGACTGAAATATTTGAATATACGCACCAGTCGTGAGGTAACCAGGAATACACCATATGACCTTCGTGTCGAATTTTCCCAGAATAAATCTGATAGTCTTTGCTATTTAACGCATTATGCAGGGACCACATCTTACCTACGCATCCTAAGTGCACGGATGTGGGATCGTTCATTACTTCTGCATTGCAACAGGTACACACGGTAGTTAACGGAATTGCCCACCAGCACTGAGCTCCATATCGAAACAACGCCTAATGTCACTGCAAAGTTTCCTATGCATCGGCCGAGAGCCTGGAACTTGAACAGGCCGTAGCCCATGGAGCAGTCTTGGGATTTTGCAGCACTTTGCCTGGAATCAGGCTCACATAGTCAAACTATACATAGACTTTATGAGGAACAATGCTAAACGCTTAAGGCTCCGCGCGCCATCTATCAAATCAAACGGGCGTCTTTATCTGTAGAGATCCAAAATAATTTTTTCCACTGGGCTTTCAGGATCATCTGGTATGGTGAGGGAACTCGAGTTATCTACATTTCTCCTGTATTTAGATGAGAGGTGCGTGCCCCTGTTACCATCATTTTCTTCTTGTACCTAGACTTTCCATTTTACCTGGAGCTTATGTGGCTACACTAATGTTTGGATCGTACTCAACACTGCATTGTAAAATTCTTCAATCCGTTAAATGACCCTTCTGACGAATATCGGTTTAATGACCGCTTTGAATTTTGGGCGGTGATTAGTGGAGACCTAAACTAGTGTATAAATTTGTTGCATTCTAGCAAATCACTGTTTGCACACGTCGGTGCGGTTTGGTGTGAATGAATTTCATTTCGAATTATGTTTCGTATTTGTCCCTATCTATTTTCATTCTCGTAAACCTAGCCAGAGCCGAAGAAGGGTTCCTCTCAACTCAATGGTAATTCTGATGCCAAACGCGTCCAGTCACTCAGGGGAAAGCTTGCATCAACAACTCAGGCTTCTGTTGAGCCCGATCCGGATATCGATCCGTCATTGGTACTGAGTGCTTCCACTAGGATTGGTCCACCACAAGGTCAGCGACTTCGGCGAATCAGTTACACGGAACCCGGATCGATGGACGATGACGCGATTCAAACGCTCATCAAAGCGACCACTCCGCCCACATCGACCAACGGCAGTCATTCATCCCTAGATAAGACCAAAGATCTCGGTCTATTTTCAACCTCATTACCTTCACGAATGTCCAGACTTGGTGAAGGCTCCCCGACGTATCCCCTTTCTCCACATCGAAACGTACGGGCCAAGTCGTACGCTGCATTACGGCTGTGTCGTGCCGCGAAAAATGTCGCCAAGTGTCGGGCGATGGCGAATATTAAAGTGACCACAGAGCCATCAGTCGCGAAGCGAAATATCGTCCCGGTTCTCCATCTGGAAGCAGAGGTGATCATTGTTGATGCATGCCGACCCCAACAGACCGTCTCCCCTATAACCTTATAGTTGTCATCGGTTAGAAACCGTTGTACCAAAGATGTAGTACTCAACTGTTTTGATTCATCATCTCAAGGATTTTATTCAATCTTTGTTTTCTTTTCACAGTCCAACTTGACTCAACAACAAGCTGAGAAGGAACGTACTTTTTTGATCAACATCAAAGAACTCATCGCTCGCGTGCGTCACACTCCGTTACAGGAAACCGATTTATTCACGGAATTTGAAGTAAGCAACTGAGTTTCTAACTGCAATCTTACTCGCTCGTCTTTCATTCAATTGCAATCGGTTTCGTAATGTTTCCGCTCGTTATTTCGATACTGAAGTATCGCGGTAAAATGAGGCTTCAAGGCCATGTAAATGAGAGCTGTGAACTATAGTTTGACAAAGTTTTGGATAATGTATTGCTCCTGACGTTGAAGCTTAGTCCAACAAACGGAGTCGCCTAGGAAATACACAAGCCATGGTTGGCAGGGGGTTGTTAAGATAGACAGGCGAGAATAAGGCAACTTGATTCACGTCCTTGCATTCTGTGAAGTTCCTCTGTTGTGTGTACAAGTGCGATAAGCATCAGTCCATCGGGTGATCGGCCAGGGTAAAATGCATGCACCTCAGTGTTCATGCACATTTTTGCTTATCCGTTATACAACCGAACGTCAGATTGCGGATATATTTACCGATCCACCTTGTTGATCGCATTTCTATAACAACATTTGTTAGTTCAACCACCTTGATATGAAAACACTCATTATAAGGCTTCATCCTCGCCTCATCACTTCCTCTTTATCATGGTACGCACAGTGGTTAGAACTGAATCCGAATTAACATTAATATAAACTAGAATTGTAATGGTGTTTTCCTATTCACTTTCTGTTTTTATTTATGTTTAGGCATGGGCAACCTGACAGTATCTTAGCCCCCGTGCAGTCTCTTGACTGTACGGCACTTCAGTTCACTTAAATACATCGTTTTTACTTTACAAATGGTCTTTGTTTGAATTTATTTCAAAACGACGCTGCAGTGAAATTGATTCCTGTTTCGTAAGCATTGTAATATGTGCAGCATTTCTGTGCTGTGCGGCTAACATCGTGCTAAATTGATTGGCCAACGGTAGTGAGCTTCATGCTGAAACACGCTGGAGTCTCACTACCATTTCTATTCCCACCTCATATCTGTCTAGGCCTGGGCAACCTGACAGTATCTTAGCCCACGTGCAGTCTCTGACTGTGCGGCACTTTGCCTGGATCAGGCTTGTGCTTTCATACACACGCATAACTCAGCAAAATACACCTGATTCACCGGTCGTTTCAAACCACTACAGTGTTTTCATGATAGCCCGTCGTTTCGATTACTTTACTTTTACTTTTGTGCGACTATCTCCTTGGAGGATGAGTCGGCTTCAATGAAGATTCTTGGGAATTTGGGTACAAAGCTGACTCGTTTCGATTGATATATTTTTGTTGTTGTTGTTGTATAGATTCTGGTCCAGGCACAGCTAGAACACGATGGGCTGACTGCATACATGTTAGAATTGACTGACCGGAAAAAACAGGGCTTGTTGATTGGTCTACGCCCAGAAGAATTGGACCGAATCGACGCCGAGTGGAGTCGCGTCAAACCAGAGTTGGACGAATGGCGATGGCGGTTGGACGATGCGATGCCTGGCGAATGGAAGCAAATCGGTACGTGGTTGGCTAGTGCCGAAAAACGGCTGCTAGAAGACGCCGATGTGGCCTCACAACTTGGCTTGGATGCATCACACGGCGCTGCAAATCTAACCCCTGCTGAGCGATATGAACGTCTTCAACAATGTTTAAAGGCACACGAGGTAAACTGGTTTAAGTTATTAATTGCTTTATCTATCGAGGTTCAACCTCTCAACTTTTTATCCCCAATCTTTTAGGATGCGGTAAGCAATTTCAAAGAAATGAGGTCATTGTTTGATCATCTGAAATCTAAAAACGCCAAGCTGCAAGCGGAAGCAGAAGCTGTTAAAGATGATCCAACCGCACTGGCGAAACTTGACATTCGTCTACCAGAAACCATGGTCTCGATCTTGGAGAATCGTTTTATCGGTATTGAGCTAGATGCCCCGCTTGCTGAACGTAGACTTAAACGTTTAACTTCGCGATGGAATTTGGCGCACAAATTGGATGATCTACGGGTGCATCTTTCCCAGTGGCACTCACATCGTCCTGCTGGTCGCGATGAGTTAGAGCAGCATGTTCAAGAAGTCAAGGTAAATAATGAGGCTAAAATTTTGTACTGTTGTGAAGATACTTCACGCGATCCTCTACGAGTTGAATTGAAAGGTCGACCTTGTGAAATCTCCCTGAGAATTAACTCACCTAGCGACTAGTTCGCCCCATATTAACAGTTTATTTCTGAGGCGATACAATTTGGTATGGTATGAAAGCACAAGCCTGATCCAGGCAAAGTGCCGCACAGTCAGAGACTGCACGTGGGCTAAGATACTGTCGGGTGGCCCAGGTCTAGAGGGGGGAAATAGCAATAGAAATGGTAGTGAGACTCCAGCGTGTTTCAGCATGCCGCTCACTACCGTTGGCCAATCAATTTAGCACGATGTTAGCCGTACAGCACAGGAATGCTGCACGATTGTACATCCGTGCAAGAGGCGATACATTTTAGTATTGGCGAAGCTGTTTCCTATGCATTCGAATCTTTGTCATCGTGAAGCACGGATTTGGATCCACATAAAGTGCTAAGTAACTCGAAACAGGATAAACCGGTAATCAAACGTTTGAAAGAAAGCATACAAGTGAAATATACAACTGCGTTTAATAATCTGGTTTGTTGCAATTCCCTTGAATGCGATTGTGCCTTTTTTCTTTTTTAAAACGTAACGACATAATGCGATAGCTTCAACACTGTCTTACACACTGACAATCGTATTATCATCGCAACCTGACAGTATCTCAGCCCACGTGCAGTCTATGGCTGTGCGGCACTTTGCCTGGATCAGGCTTGTGATTTCACATCACACATTATCATCGCGGCATTTAGCTCTCTGCCATATTGTTATCGGGTGTGAAGAGAGGTCGGAAATGATTGCATCAGGTCATTCCTGGTTAACGAGTGGCAGCGGGAGAATAGCTGGCTTTTTATCAAATTATTCGGATCGTCGGTCCAACAATAATCATCTCACCCGCCGCAGCCACTTGAACATTTCATCGCACTTCATCGCTGAGACCAACCTGTCCAACGCTAATCGCATTCACCCACGAATCCCACAACACAAGAGATTAATCAAGCGGGTTTATTACACACAAGACGTAGAACAAAACACACGCTAACGAAGTAACCACAACATTGACCTCAAGTATGCCTGCCCGGTTGTTACTTCGATCTGACTTGTCAATCGATTTTGTGTCAACCGGTATGCACGCAGGGCTCGTTTGACCAACCTTGAAGATTTACATATTATTCGATAGCGGTTGATGTTCAGCATACTTTCAAAGATGTTGTCGCTCCCACTGTTCTAATTCTTTCCTTCCGAAATCCGAATTATTACAGGTTCACAATTGTCGTCGTCGGTATTTTCGGCGCTTCCTGTTCTTGTTTAGCGCTCATCGCTAATGTACTCCACACCTTCACAATATCACGTAATGTTTTTAAACGCTTGTTAAGCAGGTTTTTGGACCCCATAAAACGAATACTTCCAAATAAGCCTAGCATTACGGCGAACATCCTCGCCCAGGTACGCCGCGTCATTGACTGGTCACCAAGATTTGTTCTTTCGCAAAATTTAGTTATGTGAGCGTAGATATTTCATAATGACAATGTATTCCGATGATATTTTACCCCAGAGTAGGCAGTCTTCTGGTTTGGATCATCCCATTTAGTCGAATAAGAGAAAACAATAACATCATGTTTAATCCGAAAACACAGTTAACGCACTGGTGAGTAAGGTAGAACAATAACCGTTATTAAGCAAGCCCATTGACTGACTGACCGACCCAACACGGTCTGTGTAATAAACGAAAGTATCAGTGCGTGCCAAAAAGTCACTGGTATGTAATGCACAAACACCTGGAATTTGCCAGCTTCTCCAAAAGCAACTTTTAACGAGTCCATGGCGGTTAACTGTGCTCAGCATTATTTTTAATGCTCACTGCCAATGCCATTTCGGATCAAATCGGTAGTCCGTTTCGTTTCCTGATATCGGAAATATCAGCATAGATTACTATTCAGAGCATGTTGCTCGTGATCAAGATTTAACCTATGATTCTATTTTAGCTATACCATCTCGCATTTAGAAACATCGTGATTTTTTTGTCGATAGGATTTTCTTGCCGCCGAACATCTCCCGGAATCGATTGACGCTGAGCTCATCAAACTGGCCGAGCTTACTACGGTCCGCGACGATGTAGCCACAGGAGTTGCGCAACTCCGTCAACACTACGAACAGCTTTGGGAACAAGGCGATGCGAAGCTTAAATTATTTGCTCGTCTTTCTAGTCAAGTAGTGTCGATCAGTGCTGGTGGTGGAGCTTACATGCTTGCCGACAGCGCAGAGACCGAACGAAACGAGGCAAATTTGTTCTTGAATTCATTCAAAACAAGATGGATGGATTCGTGGTCTGATGTGAACGAATTAGAAAAACGACTGCAGTTGCTACAAGAAAACTGGGAGCGATTTGAAGCGGTAAGTGTCCTCAAATTTGTGTGCTTTTGTGACATTTGAAATGAAAACCATCCTTCTTTTATTTGTCAGGAAAAATTGTCGCTAGATACATGGCTAACCAATGCTGCACAAGCATTATCCGAACCGGAATTGAATCCTGAATCTCGAGCCAAACTTTACGAAGAAATGTCCGCTTGGCGAGCTCGCATCTCCGCTTTGAATGACCTTGGGCACGAATTGATGAGTCAGTGTGACTTAAGTACCGCATCCGCACTGGACAACGAGTTGGCAGGGTATAATAAACGTTGGTCTGAAGTTTGCACAGCCGTAAGTAGCTTGTATACACCAAATGGCATTAGATGGTGTCGTCACCTCGCCTTTGTCCACTAACACAGTTTTTTCATTTTTAAAGGTTGTTCACTCAGTAGAACTTGACCAAGCGGAACAGTTGAAAAACGTTCACGCGGATGCGATGCAGCGCATCAATGATTTGATCAAATCCACCGAGCGTCTGCTGACCCGAGAGCTGGTATTGCCCGAAACGACAGATGTCGATGAAGCCCACGCTGCCACTGCATCGTACAGAAAGCAATTGGAAGATGCGCGTTCGGAATTGTTAGAAAAAGCAGCGTTGGATTATTTGGTAAGCTTGCAGAGATACAGATGTGTCAAACTTGGCAGATGATTTCTTTGTTATACAAACTAATGATAGTCTAGTTTCCTTAAGCACAGCGTGGTTTTTTGCTCAAATATATCACTTCGGGCTTGCGCTGTTAATATTAAGCGTGTCAAGGTCGATCAGTTGTTGGATATCTTGAATTGCAAATTCATGGAGTTGACTTATTTAACGAGGCCGATAATCATCCGTTCTTCTAATCAAAGCTTTGAGAATATTACATCAGCGACCAGAATGCGCTTCTACATACTCTTGTCTTCAACCTCCTTCTGCAACACCCTTGGTATATTATTATTATCTGAGCGATAACACAAGTAAAGAAACGGAGCCATTTCGTAATCTAAGTTGATTAACCATTTCCTGAGACCACCAGGCAGATGAACTTCTCGTTCGAGATTTTCCAGGGATACGATTCTGATAAATGTATTGAAGCTTTTTGTTGCTTCCCTCTTGATGCTTCTTCTTGTAACCTTCCAGACTGCTTTACGCGCCGCCGACGAATTGATGGATGCAGCCAAACGTGGTCAGATTGATATGGCGCTGGCGGACTCGTTGTTGCAGATGGTTCATGCCGCGAAGGCGCGTTTGGATCAATTGACCAACCAGGATGTTCCGCGGCGTCTCGATGAGGTCGAAGCCGCCACACAGAAAGCCATCGAGTTGGCTCTACACTTGGCTCCGGTCAATAGTTGGATAGAGAATAGTGAATTGACGCAAGAACTGTTGGGTGCACAAACGGGAGAATTGAGCTGGGACTTGACGGGTTTAACATCCACCGAGGCTATATCAAAGTTAAAGGTAATTTTTTTCTCGTGTTGCGAGTCCTATCGCGAACCGTTGAAACTAATTTTATGATGAATGCTTATGATAAAATGAAGTATTAAAGGTTTTAATGGGATAAGTTTAATGAGGTAATTTGGAACTTCATACATTATAATCAAGTAAATTTCATTGGTCACTTGCGTAGTATTTAATATTGCAAACTCTGGTAAACGTTTTCAGTTATTTTAAGACAGAAAGTATAGCGTATTTAAAAGCTTTAAACAAACCAGCCTCTGTTGAGCATAGAAAATTAAGTCACTAATATTGCTTGCGCTATCATCGTGATTACCCTACGCCCTGAACCAACTTGAACAATGATCAGGTCTCTAAATTGCTAGAGAATTTCATCGATTAACCAGGTGCTAGAAGTTTGAACTTGACTCGAGGTGGAATATTACGATGCCATTGTAGCTTAATTTGGTGGCCACACATTTTTGTCTTTTCCTGCGATTCGACAGTTTGGTCACGTGATATAACAAACGAGAATTCCACGGGTCTCGATAGGCCGCTGGATTTGCACCGCTGATAAGCTTGAACGAGAAACAAATTTCGAGCAGTAATCACAAGAAACTCGAAAATTGAAATCTTCCATCACTGAAATTTGGTCTGAATTGAAGGTGACAGTGACTTGGAACACGTTACGTGAAACGATGCTTTGGCCATTTGGTTGTTTGAAAATGCCGCGTTTGTGAAAAGACCTCGGCAACCCAACTGATTATAGACAAATGAAATGACGAAAGTAATACCATCCTTGCCAGTAGTGGTTTACTGACACTTAATAGTCAGACACTTAATCCCTAGATATTTAATCCCCAGTTTGATAACTTCTAAAGAATGTAGAATACATTCAAATGAATTTATTTAGCAGGATAGATATGCAATTAATTTTAAGAACTTCAATCTTTCCGTAGTTGAGTATCACTAAATTGCTCGAGATGTCCTGGCGCATATTTCAGTATACTTCTTTTTCTATTTGATATGAACCCCAGCACTTGCTTGAAGAACTGAGACCACATGCTGTCGGCAATCCTTTCGCAAACCGTTAAGAAATGTCCACATGATGGGATGTTGGAACATCAAACATGGCGTCGCTTGGGAGGAACGGGAGAGTGCATGTTGGGTCTTTCCTTCTTATACTGTTTGATGCCTGTTAAGTGTCCGCGAGATAGCACTTTTTGAGGTAATGCCATTAGAGTGCCTAATGACAGACCGAATGTGACCGAAGTCCGTGAGGCGTAGGGGGTTGTATTAATTTCTAACATTGTTTCCTTTATTTTAGCTACCGCAATCTTCGCCAAAACTCATTCTTTGTTACACTGGTGATTGTGAAGTGCGAAATTACGCACGATATCAACGTTAGATGTAACTCATCTCGCTCTACACTTGTGTGTGTGACAAACTTACTACGTCTCCAATTAATATTGCCATTATTTGATTGTTTATCGAACCAAAACTCGTTTCCCATGTAAATTAATGACCTTCGACCTTTGCTACTTGTACCATATTCAAGAGTCATTGCACACATTTAAATATCTTCTTATCTTAAATCCTCTCTTAAATACCTTCCCTGGGGATTAAGTGTCTGACGATTAAGGGTCTGACGAATAAGTGACCGGGCACGGCCAGTATTAACACACTGGCCATGAATATCGATTGTTTTGGATCGTTTTCCACTTTAATTCCACGAAAATGGGCATAGACCTTTTCGAATATTTTTACCACTCAGGTCACAATCTAGCTTGTAAACACAGTGTTTCGTTTCACGTATCTTATCTTTTTTCCAAAAGTTCCGGCTTTGACTTTTGTTGGGGTCCCTTATTGCTCACTGTTAACTCGATCGAGATCATTGCGTTGTTTCAAATCTGTTCGTGGTTGGTTTCCATACAGGAACATTTTCGAGCTTTGGAGCAGCATGAGAAAGCGTTGACTGAAGCCGAACAAGAATTGAATCATTTCAAATCTGTAGGCTTAACCCATGTGGATTTGAGCCCGTTGGAACTCGCTACTGCCGAGGCTCGTCGCAAATTCGAGGTGTGTTCGTCTTCAGATCAGTTTAACGTTAATTTTTCCGTTTGAGAAAAATTAACTCCATCTGTCTTCTTCAGATACTCCGTGCGAATGCTAAGAAGTATGAGGAACTGCTGGAAAAAAGACGCCTAGCCTCAAATTTGTTGTCCGCATCTCTCGAGGAATTCACTCAGTGGCTGGATGAAGCGGAACGCTTGCTTCAGTTGGAAAATGATGTCCTCGGGAAGCACGAACAACAAGCAGCCAGCAGCGGCTGGATCCAGGAACATTTGGACACACATTCAGAATTTTTCGAAAGTGGCGAGGATCTGGGGCGCAACTGTTTGACCAAAATGAATCGATCTTTTGAGGAGCTAGTCGCGCTGTATAGTGAAGGGGATCAATTCAGCTCGACTACTGATGATACCCTTGATACAGCCACCGTTCAAGTTAAAAATTTGCGGGATCGTTATGAGGTTAGTGTTTGTTTCTTATTATCGATTAAGCATGAATGAATCTGAATTTATTTCAAATGATATAGCCATAGTAATGTGTTGCCAATCAATCGTACATCGTTTTGACTGATGCCACTTATTGATGTTTGAAGTTACTCGTGAGTAGCATGTTCTAAATATTAAAAAAATAATAGCTCCTGCCCTTACACATGCTAACAGGTCTACTGTCTGGCGATTGAGTGCCCGGACATGCTAACAAGATTGCTTTTCGTTTTCTACAACACAGAAAGCAACTGAACAATAAGAGGTATTCTAATTCATCTCAGCCTTTAAACTCAATTTCCCTTAGCGACCCGATCCGATGAAGAAGGAATATGTGATTCACTCTTAGCACACACAATGGTAATTTTGTGTCAATCTTTTTCGAAACACTGAATTCGGCGTTTGTGTATTAAATGACGCAATGATGTAATGATATGGACACTGAGTTGGATCGGTGATTTATTTGAATGGTTTCGAACACCAAAGCTGGGAAGTTTTAAGTTTTTAGAGGGCAAGGTTGGCACGACCAACCTTTCCCATTCACATGTGCCCCATACATGCAGTTGAAGTAGAACTCACGGTATTTAACAAAAATCATCATTTGCCTACATTTCCATTTCATACATCCCACGACAGGTTTCGTGCTGTTTGCACTCATCAGGTAGGGACATTACGATAAATGGTAGACATGGTTTGTGCTTATATGCTACTGTTGGGTAAGGTTGGGACGACCGACCTGTTCAATCACATGTAGATGGGGTTTTACACCTAAGGTGATATTTTTTGTTACAACATTATCATGTATTTTTCGTATTTGCCCATAAAGTAATCAAGTCTGATCCCATTGACAAACGAATTCTTTACTATTTATCTTCCGGACTATAATGGTAGGCACCCTTAATATCCTCGAGCTTTTATTTTACTGATGTGAATTTTCTCGAGAAAGTTATATCCGTGTTTGCGCTCTATCTAACTTGCGCGATATATTCTCACTTGGTTGCAGAGTATCATAGACCGGGCCCCTCAGCTTCAGGTTGAACTGCGCTTTTCTTTACTCGAAGCACAATTCAACGAGCAGTTGGATCTGATGAATAACACGCTGGCAGAAGAAGAGTCAAGGATTGCCTCCGGCGAAGAATTGTCCTCCATATTGACTGATCATGAGGTATGTTGTTTTTACTTGTTCACTGTCAAGCAATTTCGTTATCAACATATGCTGTTTAGTTGGGTGAGTGTTGATAAGCTGAAACCGAGATTACACAACTTGTTATTCTCCCTACGCCCAAGCAAGCGGACCATTCCAAATTTACGCACAATCTTCTGTATGGTGCGACCGTTCGCTTGCCTCCAGCTTGTCCTGCTTTTACAAAGCGACTATTTTCAGCAAAAATACTCAAATGGCCAATAGTAACTACACGCTGTTGTTGTTGTTGGCCTCCATCGGTCGATGTCGACCATGGATGTACACCACAATCGCATGAATGCTCATGTTCTACAGCTTTTGGGATGACTAAACAGTCCGATTCGGGAGGAACAATATCTCCCTCAGCGATGGCAACGGAAGTCAGAACTCGGTTGTAGTGCATCAGTTGCACGCCGGCGGCGTGATCTGCGTTCAGCAGTCAAGAGCTGCATCTGCTCCTCCCCAGCTTGCAGACGCTACACACCTGAAAATGCAGGGCGATTTGAACGTTGTATTTCTGGAGGTGGTCTGCTTAGTTGCTTGTGTATTTTTACCCAAATTCCTTTTATTTAATAACGGGCTGTTGGGTGCCAAAAGTTTTTTGCTTATCTCCGATTTAAATAACACCCGTGGATACGTGGTGACGTGGTCTCTTTCACTGTGAAGGGCGCTGGATTGCGGTAAGGCTCCCATTTTGTTTTGATTCACATTGAAATGGCTGCTTCATCTTCGGGTTATCGTCAAACGAAAACGCTAAGCTGAGTGTAATTTTCATTTGTATATTTTTGACAGTCCGATTATCCCAGTTTATGTGAAATAACGTTTCTATCATCTGTAGTTGTGTATGTCACAGCGGTATTAACCCAGCAGCTAAAAACTATTGACCCTCGTGGCTAAGGAACGCGGTCGTATTCAAAAATGTCTACTCTACGAAATGTTGACATCAAGGAGCTGAGCTGTAAGTAGGCCATACTTGTGGAACAAAGACGTTTGTAAAAGAGATAGAGAAGGTGTAACATTTATCCTGCGTGGTAGCAAGTACTTGCACTTTAAAGCATAGTGTGAAGCGTCATTTTTAAGCAGGGAAAGTGCTACATTCGGCTGCTGAACGAAGACCATACCAACATTGTTTAAATGATCGAGCAGGTGAATTCACTTGCAAGATATTTACTGCGGAATCGGACTTATTGTCTTGTTATATACTTTGGAGTCCAAATAAACAAGCGCTTGAGATTTACATCCACAGTCGATATCGATCAATAGAGGCCAACAACATGATACTCGATTTTGGTACCCTGTGAGAAAACCAAAGATTATTCCAACTCACATGCATTATAGGCTGATGATCTCCATGTTACCCCAAATCTTCTATACCTGCTTAGTTATTCTCTAAGGCTTCTTGTGAACCGCTCTTCTACAATGTCGCCTGTGCCTTTCAGTGATATTGCTAGTAAAATACCTCACTGTTTGTTTTTTAATGCATGAAATTTTAGTGTATTATTTTCTTTCTATCCAATTCCGTTCAAGCTCACTATGGTGAACTGTTAGTTTCTGAAAACACTGTTGTACATTTTGTTCTTTGTTTTCAGATCTTCTTCAACAAATCCGACATCAGCCACCAGTGCGAGAGCTTGTTAAAACAAATGCATGAGTTAAGCCGACAACTGCACACACTAGACCCGAGCAAGCCGAATCGATTGGCCGCGAGAGCCAGCCAGCGTTCGGCTGACTTCAACGCGGTCGTCGAGCAAGTGGGTTTAGTGGCCGTGAAGTTGCGCAATTTGCCAACTCAGTGGGCTGAGTTTGATGAAAAGTTAGTTTTTTTATTTTTTCCAAGGTCACGCTGTGCCACTGATCATCAACTACCTTGCACCCGTACAACCGTAGCCTTGCCAGCTATTTTTTTTTCCTTATCTGAAAACGCTTCACCCTTCGCCACCCTGTGTTTAGGTTGTACCAACTAGTGGATTGGACGAAAGAAGTCGAGCAACTGGTTCGACATTTACAATCCACGCCGGACGGTGGTCACGCGAGTGATGAGGTCTCCGCTGCCGAATTGGCCGCCCGGTACCGGGCAATGCTGTCTCGTTTCGAAGAACTAACCGGTGTGGCCACGGAACAAGGCGCGTTAGCAGAGACCTTGAATGCAACCTTGGCAGAATTGTCCATGCAAGGCGGACTGTCTGCGACCGAGCTGGCTACGAAGCGTGCGGCCCTTGCTGCGGCGATCGGCAGTTTACGCGAGCTTCGTTCGGAAGTGGAGATTGTGATGGACCGAGGTGGGTTATGTGTGTGTGTGCGTACTTTGCTGGCGCACGAGTTTGTTTATCAACCATCTCTGTATGAGGGCTTCATCTTCGCCTCGTTGCATAATTTCTTTACCTTGGTTAGCGTGGTATCAGTGTCTAAAAATGTTTAAATGTTTAAAAATTAATATGAGCTAGAGTTGCAATGATTTTTCATTTCGCTTTCTACTTTCAGTTATCCTAGAAATGTGTTCTCTAAATTTTCACCCTCGGGTTAATTTTGCAGATAAATGTTATCACTAAACAAAAAGTTCACATGCACATAGCGCGATCACACATTAAATCACTGAAACGATAAAGGTTGTTTCTGTTAAGTTCAAGTTAAAATGAGTGATTTAACGAAGACATTCGACCACATCAGCAGGGAGGGTCTTTTTAAAATGCTTGATCTGATAGGTACCCCCACAAGACTGCTCAAACTCGTTATTTCGTTCCCCTCTGGCATGAAGGGCTCAGTTCATTTTAACGGTTTCAGTTCAAAAGCCTTTGAAATTCTCCGAGGCGTCAAACAAGGGTGTGTTCTTGCTCCCACGATGTTCGATATTTTCTTTGCTCTCCTTCTGAAGCACGCTTTCAGGACGAGGACAGAAGGTATTTACCTACGCACACGAAGTGATGGCAAGCTTTTCAACCTGAACCGGTTGGGAGCACAAACCAAGGTACGGGATGTGCTGATCTGTGACCTTCTGTTTACCGACGATGCAGCCTTTATTGCTCACTCCCAAAAGAACCGCCAGTCGCTAATGGACTGTTTTTCGTCGACATGCATAGACTTCGGGCATGAGCAAGACCAAAGTCATTGGTCAAGGAACTGTATCGCCTCCAATCATCACTGTTGGAAACTATCAGCTTGAAACAGTGCATCATTTCACACCACACAGTTTTCAACCCACGCATGCGTAAAGCAGGCATCGTCTCAAACCAAAGGAATTTAGATTGCGTAACCTAGAGCTGGCGAATGTGTGCTTGTAACATTGCTCAAAATTCGCACATTGTAGAAAATCTATTCAAAATATTGTTGGTTGATTTCCGCGCAACTAAATGGAAGCCTCATAATACGAGCAGATACAAATGATGAGCTGTTTCTGAAGGTACCTGTGTATGCTGACTCACAATAAATATCCATCAGCCGATAGCCGACTATTTTGCTTTTTGTGCTGCTCGTTCCAATCAGTGGCTTAGCTGGTTTGTCTTCTGTTCTACCGTCTCAGGGGCGTTTGTTTAAAGCGAGAGCTCAGCATTCTTGCTCCGATTTCCGAACACGAGGAACTCTACATGTTCCCATAACATCTCTGCTATCCTTGAATGTTTTCACTCTACAGCCTCGATTTCGTCGGGAATTACGGAAAGGTATCGAAAACATGTTGGCGAAGTAGTGATACTGTTTTAAGAATGAAATAGCCAAATCATTGCACTCCTCGTTGGTAGATTTAAATATAGAGCACAGTTGGACAGTTGAATACTCTTTGTGTGGCAATGCTCGAATCTCGGATAGGATTTTGTATGCCCAGCTTTGATCTCAGGCTTTTACGGAAGCTTGATCGACATGAGTGCCTTCGCGCGATATCTTATCGTGGTTATCGGTTAGTCGGAAATGGTTACCAGATCATTTTACTTTGATCTTCATGATAATAGGTACCATACAAAAGGCAGAACCACCTCTGAGCTTTCGTGTAGACCGCATGGGATTATGAATAAGACTGAGACAGGCGTGCGATACACACATCAGTGCTCGAACAAAATGTCTTTATTCACACGATTCCTTATTACGCAACACCAGTTTCGGGCCCTTTTCACTGTTTAATTATGCGGTAGCAAAGCGCCAAACTGTAGTTTAATCAAGTTATGCAATCTCATAACCTGAAATCGGACGTGCTGAGTGACATGTTAAACAAGATGTGAGTGTACATTTTAGATTAATTTATCCGGGAAATCAATTAAGAAACAATGTTAATCATTCGGTTTACCTAGATCCTCGTCTAAAGTTTCTTCTCCAATTCTTCTCCTGTGTGCTGAAGTTTTCTCTTCGTTATGCATTGTTTTTCATTTGTTCTGCCATGTTCGTTTACTCTCGGGAACTTTTGTTTCTGTCAGCACCTTTGATAGCGGACAGCCTAGAATTTAGAGCCAATGCCGCAACCGAGCAACGAAAAGCCCAAATTGTTCGGGCCACCGTGGAACAAGCCATGCAAGATGACATGGAGCAGCTGCCAACTGATTTGGAATCAATCCGTCGTCTTCTGGCCGAAAGAGAAGCAATGGTTGCCCGGTTAGCTGACGAACGAGATGCTGCGCTGGCGACATTGTTATATAAGGGAGTTAAATCTAAAGTGAATCTCATGATGGATTGGCTTGAGCCCACAGAGAAAGAATTACGGTCCACCTGGGCGGAAGTGGATCGGTATGCCGAGCTTGGTCTGTCGAGCTTACGTCAGGCTGCCGAGGCGTTAGAGACCTTTGAGGAACGGAAACAGCGGCTGACAGATTTGCTAGTTGGTACGAAGCATCTTATCACAGGCAACGCTAGTGCTGCCGCTGCTACTGCACTCGCGAAAGCACTGCATCCAGAAGATAAGGAAGGTGATTCGGATGACATATGTGCTGCACTTGGAATTGATGAAAGCACAAAATCTTGGGCGAACGCTTCGTTAGCTGCAGGCGTTGCGGGAGCTGTAGCTGCTAGCGTGGAAGAGGCGACAAAGGCAGGTCAGGATTCTATTAGAGCTCAAGCAGAGGCAGTTAAGGCTCAGTTGGATGCGTTAGAGCGCGCTACTGCAGATCTAGAGGCGTTAAAACAGGCAGCAGTCGCAATGAAATTGCATGCGAATGCACAACGAAAAGCGCAAATCGATGATAACATTGCTCGTCTAGAATCCGAGCTTGTTGCAGCTAAGGAAGGTCTAAATACTAGACTAGCTGGATTGCGAAAGGGGGAAGGAAAATGGGAAGTATTTTACACAAGCACGGTCGAGTTTGATAAATACCTTGATGCAACCGATGCTAAATTGGCCAAACTAACAGCTGTACGACCAAGTGGAATTAGCAACGTGCCCATACATGAAGTAGGAGCTTCTGAATCAGCCGCACGATCCGCTTTGGTCGAGGTTACTAGTTGGTCCAGTGCCGTTGACATTGAATTGGGAGAAATAGAATCAGCCGATAAACGGTTGCATGATTTGGATTCCATCTTCCTGGAATTGACCGCCCTCCCTAGCATTGATCGACAACGTGGCGACTCGAACTTTTTAAGTAGTGAGGTATTAAAAGCACAGGGTAAGCTACTAGGAATTCACCGTAAACAACAATCTCTGGCAAACGCTTTCCGTCAACAGCAGGAGGCTCTTGTGGCATTGTCTGGGCAATTAACTCATTTGGCCACCGAGGTTTCTTCCTTGGATCGACATGTTGCGGAGATGGAACAACTTGCTGAGTCACTTCGCCGTGCTGAATTGCCAGAGCAGTTCTCTCAACTGGAAGAACTACTTCAATCACATTCGAAAGAAAAATCGGAACATAATTCACGTTGGTCAAAGAGTAAAGATGAACTGGTCGCGATCAGTTTGCGGTTGACACGGTGGACTGGTTTGAAGGTTAGCTCCTTATTCGGTATTTTGTCGTAGATTTGAACTCGATTCGTTCGAATATTCAGATTGTGATTACTTTCCGAGATTAGATTTAGTATAATGTTGCCGATATATTTTTTTGACTTTGCGCTCAGTTGTCTTCGGACCCTGTACTCTGTCCGTGTGTTTTCGCTGGAACCCTCTACCCGTGGGAATGAACAAAATTTGGGTGCTCTGCAATCGAGTAACCCTTTGTTGGAACCTGTTTACTGATTACGCTCACAGTGATTCCATCATACACGTTATTTTGGAAAATAGTTTGTCAGAGAATTGATTTTTTCACCAGCATTTTCTCACTCCATTACATAGGTGGAATTATTTTTACTCGTTCTTCAACCTGCCTGGACTGAAATATAAAACTCAGATTCATTAGAATTTTATGCGAATCTGCTCTCGTATTGTAGAGCTGTTTGCTATGGTTGTTAGCTATGACTTATCAGTCCTTTTTAGCTTCGCTTCTATGCCCTGTTCATGCGTGTGATCAGTTAGCTACCAGGTGTATCATCATCATCAGCATCCAAGTCAGCTAATATCTGTGACTCTTCTAAAAATACCAACTGTTACAATATCCTAGATTTTATGCTTCAAATGCTAGCGCTACTGTCGCTTTTGCTCGGTCGATAGTACACGCCTTTCTGCTTCGAGAAGATTCTATAAACTTAATTAACACTACCGGTCTTGAAACTGAACTACTCTTATATTTGTCTAGGCATGTGAAACCTAACAGTATCTTAGCCCACGCGCAGTCGATGACTGTGCGGTCTTTTTCCTGGATCTAGCTTTGTGTTTTTCATACTATTACTTTTATCGCTGTCTATGCCTGATCATCGTGGTCGTATCTCGAGGTTTGATAGACTGGGTGACTCCAAGGTTGAGATATCACCCATACATACGTCATTCTTTTGAGGTCATTTGGAAAGCCTTTTCCCCTTGGAATGTATTTCGAGTGTTCCTGAATAAACCTGATGTATTTTTTATTAAAACACTTAAACCATTCAACCTATGCATTGGTATTTGGTGGTAAGATGTCTAAAATCTTTCAAGGATTTCGCAGACAGCCTCTTTAAGTTCAGTTGAGCATCGAGAGGCATATATCTATCTTTTCTCTCATACTTTTGTAGGAAGCCACTGAAATGTTGTTCAAAAGATGGGACAACGTCACCCATTGGCTAATCGAAGAAGGCCAGTATTTGGAAAATGTTCACAGCCTCTGGGTCTCTTGGAATCGGGATGCGAACGAATTGAATGCAAAGCTGACAAACAGCGAAGTTGAGCTTGAACGTTATCTGAACGAAATCGATCCTCGTCAGCGTCCGACGACCGAAGGTGAAACGGTCGAGTCCACCACCAGTTCAAGTGGCCTAATTGATTTAGACTATCGTCTTACGTGTATTCGGGCAGGAGAGGAGCGAATTCAAATCAATGGTGCCTTGCTAAAAGCCCTTGGACTACTCACGGAACGATTATTGCGCGAGCTGTCGAATCAGCGTGAGATTTATTGTGAATCGGTTAGACAAACAAGTTCGCGTCAGAGAAGATCTTCTGTATGGCCTGCCGCGTTGTCAACCACCGATACTACAATGGCGAAGACTAGTGTGCATCCGACTGCCGTACGAAATCGAGAATTGGAGGAAAGACATAGACGGTTGCAGTCGAAATGGGAAGAACAAAGTAGTGTCGTGGATTCACAGTTAGGCGTGCGTGATCGGTTATTCCATGAGATGGAACGCTTACTACAATGGCTGGTTAGTACTGAAAAACGAGTTTCCAAATTGGCACGCATCTGGGTTCCTGTGAAGACGACGGCAATGGTAAGAAGCTTTTCTGTGGAGACTGATTCGACCGTTAGCTCTGGTGAGTATAGCACGTTTGTATTAAATACAATCCAAATGATTTAGTGATTCTTTTTCACACATGCGTTGCATTTAAAGTCTCTTTGATTTCTGTATCATGCTACTTCATGCGTACTTTTTGTTCGTGCCTCGTGAGAACAAGCAACACGAGGCCGGTCGTGTGTAATGCAGCGGAGCACTATTCCACTTGGCTACTCCGTGCAAGCTACGTACACGAACGTATTCACCTATCCAAGCTTTTATTATGTGATCGAACGAGGGTGATTGGTACATTCTAACCGAACACTGAGTTCAATCTTCATCTTCATCTACTGTTTCGTTATTGTTTCAAACTCTCTCGGAAATATTAAGATTTTGGAAATCTTAGAGGAACACGTATTCTAGCAACTACATGTCTAAGTAAGGCAATCGGTATTTTTATTTTGCTAAGCTGCAAGTGCGCTTATCGCCTTTGCCTAATAGACCGCTCATTAGAACATTCTTTCTCTGGTCTCGTGAATACCAAACAATACATGCGATGTAGTTCTAACAATTAGACTCGGTGTTAAGCTGTCGCAATCTTTCCGAAATCTCCTGACTTTTCTTGGGTAAGGCAGAGAATTTCGGTCGAGTAACATTTCCCAAATAAGCAGTGGGCATCAAACCACGAACTTATTACCCACAGCCTCACCGCCGTCCACAGAACAGTAAGATTGACATTATTTTAATTCAACCGACTGGATGGGCTTTTCATTGTGCATTGCTTACTTTCTCTCCCAAAACAACGTTACACTAGTTGGTACAACCAGGAACTTACTTCAATCGCTATCCTCTGTTTTCACATCATTTCCTAGCAGTTTCAGATGCTTCACATGGTCCTCTTTGTCGTGTTTTTATTTATTTTCTATTAGTAATCGTGGGCCCATAAGATCGGCACTTATTTACAGTTCCTTTTCACGAAGCCATAGAGGCTACATGATCCACCTACTAGACAGAGTGATAAGCTCTCGAAGTTATTTCCCATCCGATCCATTATACACCCGGGCATAGTGGAGAGCTGTATCAAACACGTTTTGCACAATAAACAACCACTTGGGGATTCAAACAGATTGCTAATCAAACGTCCTGTCCGCTTGGACATTTCATTTGTCATCGCAATTTGCGTTTTTTACTCATACCACAGAAGGTATGTAATGTAGGCTCCTCTTTGTTCTTGAGTTCTAGGTACCAATCAAATAATCAATCCAAAGTCTGTTGTTTATCAATCAATGTTCGATCACAGATAGCTCAAGTCGCTTGCTCATTAGGTTTCTTTTATAGCTTAAATCGGTTCCGTTAGTTTGAATCTAATAAACAAATATGATCTTTGATTTTATTAAGGTTTATATTACATTACGCACATTAAATGAGGGTTGTGCTAGTGTAAGGCTACCCTGGCTTATTCAGCTACACCAGAAAACGCGCTATTACAAGCGAAACTGTATCTTGTTCTCAAGTTTGCCTTTTTAGAGAGGGCACTCAACGCTGCATTTGTTGTAGATAGTTCAAACGAAATGGCGTTCGTATGTGATAGCAATGCATGTAAATACGGATTATTTTTAAATATCGCTTTGTCTAAAACACAACGATGACCCACAGACCCACTCTTTGTTATACAACTGTTAGACTATGCTTAGTTCTTGATTGTTCAGTATTTGCAATCGTTCTTTCGCGACCATCTATTTTCTTTTCGTCTCCTTGTCCATAGAAAAAGAGGTGAAACAAAGCGCGACCGGTGTCGAACTAATCGAAGCGTGGAACCAGCTGAGTGAGATATGGACCGAACTGAAGGGTCCAAGAATCACCGCTCTGAAGGAACTCGCCGTGCAAATTGAAAACGAACAAGTCGATCTTTCTTCCCTCGCCACCCAAGATTCTGGCCGTGGCGGAAGTGACTCTCGACTAAAGAATCGACGCTCAGTTTGCTTCGAACGGACAACCAGTTTTTCACATGAGAACATGGAAGACGCTGACGAAACGAACCGAACCTTGAGGGAACGATTGAGGCGTCTTGTGTTTCGCATGAAACGTTTGAGTGCTCGTGTTTCTAGTCGTTTTGCATCATGTTCGGCGGCTTTGGAATACAGCAAGGTGCGTGAGAATTGGCAGCAGCAAATACAGAACATTGAATTCAACTTGAAATGTTTGCTCACCACAAGTGATACTGTGGAGTTGAATGTTGTTCGTTCAAAACCAGAAACAACTTCAGTGGAACAGACGTCAGTGGGCGAAAATGGTTCAAACATAAAATCGGGGTATGCTGCTGATAGCGCGGATGGAAATGAAACCCACAGTTCTTTCCAAAGTTCTTCCCAACTAATAAGCGGGTTTGACAAGTCGGAAGATATCTTGACTGTTGAACAGACAAGCGAGTCTGGAAGGACATACAAACAAAGCTATGAAGGTATCAAGCTAGATATCAACGATCTAAAACAAACCATATTCAACTGGCGTGTGGTTCTTCCAACTCTAGTTGTCAATGAGTTGGAGCCTGCAACTGACAAGGTACACACGGAAGATCAGCTTTCGATCGACTCGAAAGCTTTAGACACGACTGCGGTTTCAGCTGGACTTATGATGGTCACTGGGGTGAATGTTCGAGGTCAAGAATCTGCAGGTAATTTGCAAGTGGAACCTTTCAGCTTTTATGTGGACAGTGCTCGGTTACTGGTGGATTGTGATCGACTTAACGGTCGTCTGAAAGCAAACTTGATTCATGTGACATCGATTTGTGAGATTTGGTCTCAATTATTGATTGCTCGCGACCGTATCATGGATCAGGCAAATAGCTTGCAGCAACAAACGCAACAAGCCTTTGAAACTATTAGACCTTTGGCTGATCCGGGCAAAGCAGGAAGAGGAGTCAGTGTTCGATTGGCTCGTTTGGGACAACAGTTAACAGAATGGAATTCCGTAATGAAACAATGTGCTCGCGCGTCTCTGAATGTGGAACAACCGACCGATCCCGATGAGCGTGACGAAACAGCTACGAGAGAAAATGCTTCGGGTGACGTGTCTACCATTGCACTAAAAATGAAAGAATTTTACCGATTGGCTAATCGTTTGGCTTCTATTGCCCCTGGGAGATGTTCAAATATCGAAATACTCATGAACCAGACTTCCCAATGTGTGACTGAAGTCGCTACGCGGTTAGGAGAAATCGGCCGACGAGCGTCATGCCTGTCCTCAGCACTTTTACAACGGGAACAATGCTTGGACACTACCACGGAGTTTATGAAGACGTTGGAAAAACAGGCAGAGATAGTAGTTTCCGAGTATGCCGAAGAAATCCGTCCCGAAGAATCGGACAGAGACGCATCGGACGGTGTTACTGTGGCCAGTTATCTTAATTTTTCTACCTTTGCTGACGGTAGTAAAAAATTAAGCGTACTGAAAGATGCCGAATCTTGTCTTCGTACTAGAAAAGATAGCTTTCTACTTAAATTGCATCAAGTTTCCGCTGCTGCTTGCGACAGATTTCATGAATTTGACCTGGAATTAAATCGATATGATTATTCTGTGACAGTCGACAACGACAATCAAACTAAACTCCGAAACGATTCTTTACGAGAAGAGTGTTTAACATCATTTGAACGACTTGAGCGCCTTATCACCATCGCACGGCAGCAAGTTGAACTACGATGTGCTAGTTTACAATTCGTTGAAACCGGTTTTAATGAACTGGGCTCATGGTTAGATTCAACCGCTATGGAGCTAGACACGTGTTCTTCCGAACTGACAGCCATAGCCTGTGTGGAAAAATTGACGGAGACTATGGATTTGTATTCACAAGCTGCGATACCCGATCCTTCCATCAGCTTTTCAACTAATCCAGTCGAAGTGTTGGCCCGTTACCGGTCCCAGTTGGTCTATTACGAAGATTTGCTCACAAGTCTGACTGATCGAATTCAATCTGAGTTAAAAGATCGTCACATGGTATTAGAGAACTTGAAGCTGCTCAATTGGCGTATGGAACATGTGAAAAAAACCGCCGCACACCTTTCTGGACAATGGGATCAAGCATGCTCCTTTTTTGATAAATTGGCACGTGAATTACATGATATATCTCAAAGTATTGATGCTATCTCAATCGAAATTGATCACTGCTCGTCTACCCCGAAAATCGATGCGCTAGATACGCGAAGCCATTTGCGATTCCCACTGGCTATTCAAATTGTCCCCCATCTATGCAGCCTACTAAATCTTTCAACTGATGTGACAATTAAGCAGACGCGATGTGAATTCATTAAAAAGCATGTCGATGCTTTGTTACGAGGACCAGCTCGGTTCTGCTATCGAGAAACTAGCGCGACAGTTACTTTCGACCAAAATAACGTTATGCCCCAGACCCAAGCAAACGCTTCCGGGTTAAAAAGCGAAACCGCTTCCCTGATAAACCGCGTATCAACAATGCAGAAACGCGCAGCCAAGTTGATAGAATCTCACCAGCATTGCTTGGACCGTTTGTATTTAGAAGTGGCCGAGTCTTGTGTGAATCTGCAAGTCGAATTCGATCGGTGCGTGTCCCACTTTCAAGATTTGCTAAATTCTTTCGCAAAAGAGGCTATCAGCCCGAATGAAATCTTGGCGACCCTGAAAACAACTTCAACGCTAACTCAAGTGAGATTTTGTGCCGTATTGTTTTTTCCTCCGTGCCTTCTTAGTTAGACTAGGTTGTTTTAATTCGCATTTGGTGGTTGATGGATATGGGTGGTGATTAGTAGGATGTTGAGACATGAATTCTGAACGAAGAACGCTCACTCTTAAGCGATTCACGCACACGTTGTCGTAGAAAACGTTCTCTTCACTTTGTAAGATGTACCGACATGCAAACAGGCAGTTACCAACCCTCCTTACAATATGATTTGATTTGGGTGCAGAAACCTACAGATTTCACGCATCAGTCAGCTAGCACAGCATCTTTTTCGTTACCACGTAGGTTAACAATTTTAATGCTTATTTCCAGTTTTATTTATATCCAATGGAATAAACAGACTATTGATTTGTTTTAGTTATTCTCCCGATATTCGTTCCTGATCGTTGTTTAAAATTTAGATCACGTGTAATTTTCTGAAGGTAAATTATGATAAGTTTAATTTTGCAAGCTCTCACGTGACATGCTACCGTGTCCCACCACGTTATCCATGATTAAACATCTGGTCTCAGGGAGCTGGGGCTTGCCCCTGATTTCATTTTCGCGAAACGGTTGGGGTGATATGATTTCACCCGATCAGACTAAGAACTTTATTTGGTTTTTACAAGTTATATGCATTATGGGAGCATTTTAAAAAGTCAGAACTTGTCCTCACTGCTCTCTCGGCAAGATAAACCTAGAACCAATCTTTTTCTACATCCAATAATCACGGGTGTGCTGGTGTCCCGGTTAACACATCCGTCGTTGGAGAGGTTCATAGTTCGATTCCCGCCGCCTTTGTTTATTTTGGAACTACGCCTGACCCCATATTCCTATCATACCTGGCTGCAAAATTATTACCGATAGTAGTTGAATAAATCCTCAAACCCTCTAGGGCGGGTAAAATCATATGTGGGGGAAGGATAGTGAATGTCAGACAACGCAAAGGCAACCTCCATCCGCTTCAGATAAAACTTGATCCAACGTTAATCACGTTGCCCCGCCGTTTCTTGTCTAGTCGTCTATTGTATTACGATTTATCCTCCGAGGTCAACCTTTCCGAAGTTAATCATGGTCATCCCTCCCCCGAATTCCACAAAGCACAACCACACCTATTGGCTAAGCGCATCTATTACACAGATAACAAAGAATCACACATAGACCGACTACTTATGTGCGAATCAACTAATTAAAACGGACATTTCGGACCGGTCTGCACCGGTTGTCATCCTGATCTGACCTGTCAAACGCTTTTGGTGTCGAATTCCCTTCCAACTCCAGCCTCATTGGTCTGTTTCGAGCTACCGATTTTCGTACCGTTCAATTTCTGTTGATCGTCTTCATTTGGATCTATGTCCGAACAGGTTGTCAGTCGAACCGTCCTCGCGGAATTGTTCGAAAACCCGAATTCTCGTGGGTCTATTCGGCGGTTGCTGCCCTTGTTTTGTGTCGGATGACGATTTTCAAAATATCATCCGAGAGCTAGTGCCTCTACAATCTCTCACGTGCCGTTTCGTGTTAATTAAGTGGGAGCTAAGCATAGGCCTTTCTCTGAGACGTGATAAGATTATCTAATTGGCGGTAAAGTGGCTTGGGAGAGCTGAGAACAGAAGCTCAATGATCCTAGTATGTGTTTCCATGGAGACGCGCCTTTTAAATGGTCAAAAAATATTATATTTTATGAACCTGGTAGATAGCACACCCATTCTTTCCCCGAAACTAAAAAAACACTGGTTCTTATTTTCATTCTCTTGAAGTAAGGCGGAATTTTCTTTCGCTTCTAAAACAAATTATATTTTCCCTATCCGTTATTTTGGTTTCTATTACTATCGTCCCTTCAGAATCAAATGGAAAAGCTATCGCGGGGAGAACAAACGGTTGACGACTTGCATAAGCTCACTTTGTTGACGATTCGCTGCCGAAATTTGTGCGCGGATGTTACGCAACTTGATACCGAACAACGTCCTGTTGGTAACGGTTCGCCAATTGACGCTGAGGAAGTCCTTGCGAATATCGAACAAGAGGTCAACAACGGCAGTTTGGTCGACGATGCCATTAAGCCTAGCGAACGATTGCTCACCTCTGATACCTTGCCTCGCTTAGTCCTTGATCACGAGCTGTCTACTCGTTTTGCCAGTACGGCGAGAAACAGCTTATTCGATTGGACTAGCGGGCTTACTCAAATGCAGTGTCATTTGAACTGTGCAATTGAGGAAGTTGAGGCTTTGCACATGGAGGAAGAACAATTGCGTAACAAGCTCGCACAATGTGAGATGAGGTTCAAAGCTGCTGTTGTTTGGAAGGAAGTTCCGAGTGAAGATTTGTGTCAGGAGCGCTTTTCGATAATCGAGGTTCGTTCGTTTGTTTGTTTGTTTGATTGTCACATCTTTTTGTTCGCATGCATCACAGTGCGATGGTTTATTAATCTCCATTACCCCAATGGAGGCGTGTTTTGCAGAGAACAGCGAGGCCACTCATACTAGGATGACAGATAAATACGATCACAACCAACAAGCAAAACATGTATCCATCTCCGACCGAATTGTTGATTCTCCAGTCTAAGTTTGTGGTATAGCGGTACATAAGCATGAGCACAAGTTTATAATCAATCTTCAAGTTGTTTGTCGATCATCTTTTCTAAATCTCACTAGCCTTCAACTTGTTGTTGTTTTGAATCGTTAACCCCTTGGATTGTTGGCCTCCTGTGATCAATTTAGGAGACATACAATATTGCAGGCAGCTTTCTGCGTTAGATTGACCATTCCGACATTTTCACACATCAGGACGTCACTCTTAAAGTAAGCAGTATCATTCTCTATCGATTTAAAGATGAGGAACGATAGAAATCCCTACTGTCGGAAAAATATCAATTCCTACGGGTTCATGCTTAGCGAAATTTGATTTGAGAGCTGAGTATTTCTGGGAATTTTGTTCTTTATAGCAAACCCTATGTACATGCACCTCAATTTGACGCAACCATAATTTGAATATTCTTAATTTCCTACAAAATCTCGAGTGACCTTGAAGCCAACAAATGGTAAGTTAAAACCAAACAGAGGATTATCTATATTTCATATCGAGATTGTACCACTCAACCTCTAGCAGCTATTGACGGTGCAATTTCTTTGAATCAAGCAGCATGACGTATCGATAGGGTCTTTGTGTTCTTTCAATGCATGCTTCATCGTCACGATATAGTTTATTCCATTTGCTGTAGGGGAAGTGTTTCTCTTAGTTGAACGAATATTTATATCTTTCTATCTCACATACAACTGTTTACAAGGATCATGAATGTGATGGCAAACTAATAATCATATTGAGTATATGAGAAGAACAATGACGATAAATAGCTACAATTAGGTTCCGGATGATGACGATGATGACGATAATGAGGATGATCATGATGCTAATGCAACCGATTATGAGGCTGTCGATTGTAATGACATTGCTGTCGAACATGATAATGATGATGTCGATGATTGGGCTGATGAGAATCATCGGTGCTATGTGATGCGCGTCTCCAGCGTTGATATCTGTCTTGTTTGCCGATGTCGACCATGAATGTACATTACAAGCACATAATGGTTTCATGCTCCGCAGCGGTTCAAATGATTAAACAGTCCCGTTCGGGGAGTACAATCCTTCCGGCAGCGATCATCTCGATAGGCAATACTCGGTCGATCGGCGTCAATTGTACGCCGGCGGCGTGATCTGCGTTCAGCAGCCAAGAGCTGTATCCGCTCTTTCCCAGCTTGGGCATGACGCCTTAGATAATGCTTCCACCGTGAGCAAGTTCTTCTTCTTTCCCCGTAGGGTCAATGCCGAGAGCTTTCATATCTCTTTTTACACGTCTATGTACCGCAAATGCGGTGTGCCAAAAGGTCGGCTTCCTGATATCAACTCACCATAGAGTAAATCTTTTTGGAATATGACAATTATCCATTCTGTCGTCGTAGGGTGAACATACTCTGTAGACCAGCTTTAGGAAGCATCCACTATATACTCCAGACACAGCGGATACATCGTAAGTTAAAAGCATTCAGCGTCCATTCACATCTGGCGTGGATTGTCAATTGTATCAATGCCGTAAAGTAAAGCATTTAGTATTTTTGTTTAAAGTCAGATTTTATTAATAGGTAATATATGACGTGATTTATTTTTTCGGTATTACGTTTACGAAAATATATTTCCTCTACATCATGCACCCTGTATGTGAAATTTATGTTTATTTTGTTGATGCCACGATGTAATTAATTGCTTGTTTCATAATCGTTTTCTCTCGTTTTCGTACATCACTTTGCGTTTCCTTTTCATGTCTATCCTCAAAGAATTTGAACACAGCAATTGAAGAACTACGCAATAAACTCAGGGAAGCACAGGATCGATACGTCAAAGTTTGCTCAACTATAAAACTGGTGTTAATCTCCTCGACTGCCTTGGTTCGATCTTCTCGTGAACCTAGCCACACTTTCGACCCAGATAATTGGTCGCTACCAGAAAATGTCATTTTTCAACAATTCCTTGCAAAAATATCACAATTCGAGCGCTTCCTGATTGAATTTCGCGATGGTCTCACGGATCTTGGACGCGCAATCGACTTTGAGCAGCGCACTCGCGAGGGTTTCGAAGCATGGTTGGAAAAAATGGAACTAGAATGCAGAGCATTCTTTCAGAGTGCAACTAGTGAACGTTTTGACAAAGTTACCGCTGATGAACGCCTAAACGCAGCCAAGGTACTACATATTGATACAATGACGTTTTTTACGCTACTTTGTTGCCCTGAAATTCCTATTGGATGCTTTGATCTAATTGGTTGCAGTATGGTTTTTATTTCAGGTCGATCTTACTCCCTGGATAACATTGATTTACAATAACCTTCAATATTAAAATTCCACGTTACCACCAGAGATACCATTTGTGGATTAAAATTCCAGTTTAACTCCCCATTGTTGACAAAATTCCTAGGACTCGCTTCACACCCGCTTTATAAAGGCGTCTCCAGAGGCAACATAGAGTTTTTTTCCGATTAGTGATGTCTGACGTCCCAAAATCTTCCAGGATTGGAATCCATCTCTTTTTCCTCGAGTCCTCCTCTTGAATGTTGGATGTTGCTTAACTTGTTGGTGTTGTTTAATTGCCGTTCGTGTATCAGATGCCCGGGCATTTTGACTCTGTGTAGGTGGTTTATCCTTATGAAGGCATTATGTAGCGTAGTCAACGCATTTATTACTTTGAAAACTCACACCATTAGGATAGTCGTTCAACGTTAATTGCATGGCCACCCATCTCCTATTTCGAAAGAGAACACCAATTGTTCAAACATGTTAGTCGGACGCCGATCTGTTACAGGTGATTTCCCCAGAAAAATGATCTGTGCGTCCGCATCGGTTGTCATTTATGGTTGCACTCTCGGGAGATTTCAGCGAATCGCTTCCTTTTTGATACTCTGCCACTTTGGGATTGTTCGATAGATATTGCTGATTTGTACATCGTTCTCTAGCTGATGATGTTCGCCACTCACACCTGTTTTCAGACAGTTTCTCACTTGCAATTCTTCCCGAAACTCGGATACTTGCAAATTTTACAGCTTATAGTGTTCTGCCGTGATTGTTCTATAGGTTAAGAGAGAGCTCTTGAGAACTCGTAGTATGCTTGACGATCTTAAAATATGAAATATTCCGGTGTTCTTCGTTTCCATCACGATTCTAAAACAATCAAACATGGATTTGCATTATCGATGTAATGTGTTTGATTAGGGTGATGAGAGTTTCGCATCAAGGACGATAGTATAGTCTTCTAGTTTCGTTCGAAACCATGAACTTGCTGACATTCCTTTGTGCTGCCAAATCGACGAGTATGTATGAAATTACAAGCTGTACAGTAATAGATTGCACGTACGCTTAGATAATGTCAGGCCGTCCAGGCCTAAACAGATATTAGAAAATTGAAATGAAAGTGAGATTGCAGCATGATTTCGCTCGAAACTCACTGCCGGTAGCAAATCAATATAGCACAGTGTTATATGTGCAGTACACAACCACCCCACCGCTCGTTCAGACAGCTTCACTGATATTTCAAATTCGCTAGACACTGTCACGAAGGGTCTAGGGCGTGTTAGAAACGATGTTCTCGACACCACTTGGTGTTTGTTTGACGCACCTCTTTAGCCGTTGCGCACACCCACATAGTCGGCTAGTCAACAAGAAGTTCACAGCAAGACGTTATCAGCTTTTCCTATGTGGTTTTTTTCTTTGGGCTTTACAATCTTTTCAGTCGCCTGGATGGTTTCGAGTTTTTATTACTTGACTAGTTTACACATCATTCTCATTATTCTCAGCCTCTTTTTATTGCCACATCCGCAGTAGCGGTGCCTTCCTTGTAGGCTCCAAAACCGCAAGCACGAATATATCAACCATGGGTTTTTCAAAGGTCTCGGCTTTCCGGTTATGATTATCATTTCATACAAAACGTGTGAACTTCCATTTTCGAAGTTTTATTAAAAATTTTCGCACGGTTCAACTGCTTCACTTTTACCGGAGAGGATTCGGGTGCTTGGCAAGCATCAAGTATCAATGATAGTTTATTCTTATCTGTTAGAACTATACATGATTATTCTGACTTTGAAAAAGCATTACCATTTTTTCCCGATCATTCATCCAGGCACTACTCGAGAATTTAAAACAAGGTTGGGATAAATCGCGTTCGCTGCAGGCAGCCATCGACAACTTGGTCAATGGCTTCGCCACGGTCTCATTCGCCACGTTGAAAACCAACCTGACCGAACGCGAACCGGCGATCACTCTTGGTCTGTTTGACGTGAGATCTACGAATGTAACCACATTGTCGCGGTGGCGTGACCTGCTGAACCAACGAGCCATCAATTTGCAGCAACGTTTAAGCCAACACTCAGAGCGACTCACAACCGCTGTTCAAGACGCGCAAGTTGAAACAGCTCGGTGGGAGTCCTTTCAGGAATGTCGGGTTAATTTTGAAACATGGATCAGTCATATTGAAGAGGAATGGAAACTTACTGAACCGGTGGATGCCCAGTGTCCCGATAATACATTTGCGACTGAGCTCGTGGAAAAAATCGATTTGGTGAATGAGTATAAGGTGAGTGTATTTTAATTTGATTTCTTTTGTGCATAGCGTTGTTAAGTGTATCGTGAAATTGATAATCAATTTATTTTTGATGCGCTAATGCTAATCTTTCTCTAAAATTTATTTCATGAAATCGATCGCTCAGAATATAAGCGGACACAACTGACGCCAGATAGTCCACTCACACAAACATCATAAATATCCAGTCTAGTAAAACTACTATGCTGCAGGATCTTCGAACTCTTCACGTAAAGCAATCCGTTAAACTTAGCACAATCAGATAATGTTCCACGTGATAACCCATTATTTTTAACATGTTAGCGAGAGACTTTTTAATTTATTGTGTGTTGTACTTGCTATGTTTACGTTCCCAAGTGGACTGATCCAGCCCTGGATCGCAAACTTGCACGTCCATTACAAATGCAATCAACTCAGGTTTACCATAACTGGATTGGAGCGGTACATTGTTGTTGTTGTTGTTGGCCTCCTTCGATCGATGTCGACCATGGATGTACATCACAATCGCATGAATTTCATGTTTTACAGCTTTTGGAATGAGTTAACAGTCCGATTCGGGAGGAACAATCTCTCCCACAGCGCTGGTAACGATAGTCAGAACTGTGTTGTAGGGCGGCAGTTAGACGCCGGCGGCGTACTCTGCGTTCAGCAGCTTAGAGCTGTATCTGCTCCGCCCCAGCTTGCAGACGACGCTTTACACAATGGCTCCAAAGTGAGCGGTTAAGAGCAAGTTCTTCCCAGCTCGCGGGGTCAATGCCAAAGGCTTTCATATCTCTTTTGCAAGCATCTTTGTACCGCAAGTGCGGTCTGCCCAATGGTCGAATTCCTAATTGCAACTCACCATACAGCAAATCTTTCGGAATACGATCATTTTCCATTCTATAGACACGACCGAGCCACCGCAGGCGGCGCTGACGTAATAGGGTGAACATGCTCTGTTGACCAGCTTTTGAAAGCGCTTCAGCGTTAGTCACTCTGTCCATCCACGATATGTTCAAGATACGACGGATGCTTCGTAGATGGATAACCTCTCACTAGACACTTAGATTGATAAGCGGATTGGCAGAACAACTGTCATTCTGTCCCGATTGAACTCTCGTGTTTGGGGTAACCGCAAGTTGACTGTAAAGACAAAAATAATGGTATATAGCGCGTGCGTACTAAATGCTTTACTGTACGGCAGTGAAACCTGGACCACCCACGCAAGACACGAACGGAAGCTGGAGCGGTACGTACACTTCATATAAAGCTTCTACTCCCTGACTAAGAAAAAGTTTGTGAACAAGTTTGTGAACTTCGTTATGTCGCCGACATCTTACATCATGGGGTAATACACACATTTATAGTAGATGTTTTAGGCTTTCCGGACGGCCGCATCCTCTACGGCAACCAACACCATCCCGTAACGGTCCTCGTCTTGCTCTTTGCGTTTTCCTATTCATAAGGTCACATCCCATGTGTATAATCCGTATGAAAAGGCGTTGAATGCACGCTGGTTATTGTGAATCCAGTAATTCGGCTGTGGGCATTGCTTCAGAGATCTGAGCAGGGAACCATCCACTGAAGTATACAATTCTTTTTCTGAAGACGCTCGTACATCCTCATTGAATACCGCGTTCTGCTTTCCGATGCGCACCGATGCTTGCGCTAGTTTGAAATAAGTATTTGCGCATTCAGATGTAGCAGCCCAGCGCAGGATCGATGATGGTTTGCTACTCATGTTTTTGAGTCTTTTCCACCACATATGCTGTACGGAAGAAATGTAGTGCAGAATTCCTAGGCCACCAGATGCAATTTGGTTCGTGGAAATACGCAACGGGTGTGTCCGGTTGGAGACGCAGCCATTTTCGTACCGAGTGTCGAGTAAAACTATCCAACACTTGCAACGTTTTCTTGTGGACCACACGTAGGCATAGGCAATGTTAAAGCTCCGGTATTGCATTTCGACACAACATGTATATTCTTTGTTGTGGCTTTAGTGGCGCCGAACTCAAATTGTCTAGATACCCTTGATATTCCAGGAGAAGATTGACTGGAGCTTTTCCATAAGGGGTGAATTAAATGGCAAGGTAGCGGAAAATGTCACACACCTTTCGCGCTCATACTACTAATATTACTACTCATACTACTCTTTCCTTTAGCCGTATTTGCCATAAGTTAGCAAATGCGCTGCCGACAACATTTCGAAAAGAGACTCCTCGGTAATTGTTGTTGTCGCCTCGATTACCCTTATCCTTAAATAGAATAATGATCTTGGTGTCTCGCATCTCCTCCTACCAATACTGACAAAAATGCATGTAACCGCTGAATTAACCCTGTTTTCGAGTCAACTAAGGCCGTTTTTCTCGCTAATCGCTTGATAGCTCGAATCAACTCATTAAGCATAGTAGGAGTTTCAGGGTGTTCGATGGTTAGTAAACGCTGCATGGGGTAAAACCGTGCTGTCTCTTGATTAGAGAGAGATGAGCTCGACACATCTTTCATCTGCTGAGTATTGACGACAATCGTTTTACCTGAGCGTGATTTAATGGGAGCTGTTTTAAATATGGTTGAATCAATTACTCTCTTGATCTCATCGTACATACCATGGAAGTTACCAGTATTCGAGTTTAATTTTGGTTCAATAGCCATTTGCGCATCGCTTATCAGTCTAGCTGCTTTGAGAACTCGTAAGCTTTCATCTGTTGGCATTTGTTTTACCGTATGAAACTCTGACTGTTTGTCACTCAGAGCACCACTCATCGTAGAAGCGTTGGCTTCCAACCAGTTGCTTGTTTTAACTTTGTTTGAACTATAAGTATAAGAGCGACTCGGTGTATAGTGTATTTAAACGATTCCCAGTTTTAAGATGCTGCATCTAGTGGACTTACTTTGCTGAGTTCAGCTGTGAAAGCTTGCTCGAATTGCACTGCGAGATGAAGTTCACACGTACGAATGGCATCTACCCTTGGCCTACCATATATATATTATTCTAAAAAGAAGATTACATCGGTAAAATATCTGACCAAGCTTCCCCATATTTACTCACCTAAGCGAGCTGTCAGAAAACATGTTCATGTGCTATTAGAGACATTTCATTATGCCCTAATTTATATCGCTACAACAAACTATTATAGTATATGCCGTTTTACTTTTACTTTTAAAGAAACGACTTCAGGAAATTGTATCCCACGCGCCATTGTTGGATGCACTTTTGGAACGCCATGGTGCCCTCCTTCCCAAAACCGAAGATGGCCGTGACGTGAGGTCATTATCCAGTTTCGAAATGGAAAAGTGGCGCGAGCGCTTCGAGCATGCCAAAAATCGAACGCAATCGATTTTGAGCACTCTCGAGTTGCGAGTACAGCATCATCAAGAATTGGACCGTGTTGTTGAACAGGCCGTAGATTGGTTGAACACAAGCGAAAGCAAGCTAGCTTCACTGAGGGAAAACATGAATTCCCTTGTTCAAAGTATTGAACTTCATTATGAGCCTCAATCGAACTGTTACTTTGTACTCGATGCAGTTGTGTTGGCTGATCGGAATGATCAGACTCCCGATTACGAATCCTTACAATCGGGTACCTCACTGACAAAACTTGCGGATACACTGTCCGATTTCCTTCAAACCGCCGATATCGCCATCGATACGCACCAAGCACTAATTGATCAGCACATGAGTGTCGTGTGCGCGGAATCTCGAGGTTTGTCGAGCACAAGTTCGCTGGCTCTCACTTTCCGTTCCGACGCCACAGCTAGGGTAGTCACGCGTTGTCGACACATGTTGAAGTGCCTTTGTGACTTCGAAGATGTGACTGTTAAATTGACCAAACAATTAACCGAAGCTAGATCATATTGGTCTCGAAATATGGCAGACTTGAATACATTCGGAATTCCTTCGGATAACGCTTCTCTGCCGGACACGAAAGCTGAAAAGGTCTCCTGGTTGAATCGTTTGAAGAGCGTACGGGATGAATTGCTGAGTGATGAAGCTTCCGCTCTGTTCAATGTTTTGCCACAACAGTTGCTGGTATTGAATGAAGTTTTGGTCGCCCTGAACAACCTTGAGCAGCTGGTCCTGAATCCATGTACACCTCGGAGTGATTCATTCCGGATTCACGTCGAAGATGTGTGTGGCAAGTTTGATTCGTTGAAAAAGCAAGCCATTGACTATGTCGAACGCTGGGAAGAGGCTGTTAGACTACACGAACAATTAGATCAATTATTCACCACAGAACATTCAGTGTTACAGGAGATTGAACAAAATGTTGAAACCGCTCACTTTGATTTGGATCCACTTATTGATCCTTCTAAAGAAATAGTTGAGATCTGGTCTCTGGGGGAGTCGATCTATCAAACGCAACAGTGTCGATTCAATAAACTGGCCGATCAGGTTGAAACCGTTAGGACCACAATGCATGAGTTGCTGCAAACGACCAATCACCGTGTCGCCTTAATGACTGGGTATCAAGGTTGCGCCAAACTTTTTGATCGTGTCGAAGGTTTGGGCTCAGCCATTGGTCGATTGTCCACCGTAATCGGTGAACGCCATTTCCAGCTTGAAACTGATCAGGCCAATCACGTTCGAGTGGCTGAAGAAGAACGAATATTCTCCAAATGGCTGGAATCGATTAAGCAGCAAACATCGCAAGCCCACAACGCGGAAATTATAATTGATGTTGCGAATGCAGATCAGATTTCGCCTACAGATTTCAATGTAAAATGGAATGAGCTCATCGGTTCACACCGGAAGTGTTTACGACTATTTAGGGTGAGTTTTCCTATGCGTTTCTTCATTGGCTACCATTTTTGATCGTATATTTATGCCTTTTTGTATCAATACAACAACACGTAAACTAATGCCAGTCAGGCGGTTGTAGTACTTTCAGTAGTCGATACCATGGATATCCATACCCAAACCTAGTTCCTCATGATATCAAAGTTTGAAATTGCTACCAATGTTATTCAGAAAAATAAATGCGTCAGCCTCGTATGGTAAAATCATGTCAACTATGCCACTTCGTTCTACGAGAACTAGTGATGTGTCCTAGCAGGCTAGTAAGGAAACGAACTTAGCGAAACCCATCGTGTCTATACTTATCAACAGTGCTTAATTTTAAAAGTTGTGAACCACACTGCAATAATTAAAAGCAAAGCATTCCGAATACCCTGTGATGTCTTTAACCTGTGCGTAAGTGTTCGGCATATTATTCTGTGGTTTTTGTAAAGCTATGTGCTTTTTAGACCATTAAATTGAATTGAATTGACAATTTCATGTAATGCCTCAAAAATGATAGTGATGAGGATGATTGCGATGATATGATGATGGTCGTGGTGGTGATGATGATGAAGTGATGATTCTGATCCTGCTGGTGATGACGATGGCGCTGTTGATGGTGATGGCAGTGACAACTGGGACGGACACGTTTCAGGACAGTGCTATGGTTTCTTGGGTTACCTGTATAAGATGGGCGTGCGCTTTGTTGTTTGTCTGATGCGTTATAAACGCTTTGGGCCAATCAGCTTTTTCTTGTGTTGTGTGACTCGCGGGTGAACGCAAGATTGATCTCAGGGATGAATCGGGCGCAATGTTCTAGTGGCTGTGAAACCCGGTGGGTAATGTGGTTATTGCTGGACCGATGGAACGGAAATGTTGTCATCAGCGGGCAGATTTTCGGCAGCTGCCCCACTCATTGGCCTGAAATGACCTGATGCAATCATTTCCGGCTTACCGCCCCCCACCCCCGTCCTAACCCCGATTACGTTGTTTACACAGGATATGAAGACACTCGTTAACCAGTTTACCCCTCGTGTTTTTTCTTCACTTGCCAATTGTGTCTTGATTCACTCCTTCGGTCAAAATTTCCGTCTTTAATCGTGTTCACCCACGAATTCCACGATTAAAGAGAAAGCCAATTGGTCAAGGCGTTAACTACTTCCAACACAAGGAATAAAACACCACAAAAATGTGCTTCAGCTGTCTGTGCCGATTGTCATTTCGATTTGATTTGTGTGCACATTAAAGAAATAACGGATGCCGTATTTTGCTTTGCTCTGGGTTTCCTTAACGAGACACATTTTATGGGAAAGTTATACCGTTGACCGGTATGTATAATTACATAGTTGTGGGGGTAGTTATGCCGGAAGATGTTTTAGATCTCACACTGATATTGATTGTATATAGGTAAATTTTCATCGGCTTGCGACGCACTGTAGAATGTTTATTTAAGAATGCATCAAGGCAATGGTTTCTTTTTTATTTAACCCAGAAAATTAATAAAGTTGACACATTCCATTTGGATTAATTTATTACTTTAGTAACCATTGTCGAACGTTCCTTTTCGCAGGACATTCACAACGAACTGCTGGTCAAACGGCAGCACGTGTTTTCTCACGCCGACCAATACGAGAGCGCGGTCACTCGTCTTCGAAAAGAACTAAATTCCTGGATTCAGCAACATGCTACCGATGAAACGATTTCAAGAATTCGACTGCACGATGTTTCATCCGTCTTGCAATCATACAATAGCCTGGTCGATGAATGTGCATCTATGCGGAAACAGGAAAGTGACACGTTGAGTCGAATGTCTGAAATCCACGAACTGGTGTCGAAACTAAACATCGCTATCCTCGAGATAGAAGATCGTGGACATCTAACACTCCACGAAACCTCAGAAGTGAGCGGGTCGCCTAATTTCTGTTCATGGACTCGACGACAATTTCAAACAACTCTACAATCTATACGCGATAACCTATTAGGCAGACTTTATACCGAGATTCAAGGCCACCTCGAAAGCTTATCGTTGATGTATAGTGAAGATACAGAGGCCGACTTGGATCGATTGCTCTCCAGATTAATGGTTTGGTTTCGTTCGTCTCTGGATCAGTCAGTTTCTCGTTTAGAAACGTGGTCGAAACATTTGGAAGTGTTGGCTAATTGCATCGATACTCAGCATGCCTCATTAAATGAACACGAAGACTGGATTGTCAAAATGGAATCCGATTCAGAATTGCACGAATTGGAAAGCTTGGCTGATTCACTGGAGGATAAACAGGAACGTTTGTCAAAAGTAACGGTGAGTTGTGGGTTGAAACAACGCGCTGAATCCCTGTGTTGCTATCTTTTGTTGCAAGCGGTCATCTGAGCTCTTAGGGCCCGTTTGAAACGTTTCGATTGTCATATTGCTGTTATGCTGGATTTTGACGTTGTATGTTTGCTTTACTGTTATGCTATACAAGATGGTGTCCATCGGACGACGGCAGAGGCACTCATACCACGAAGGTCTAAGATAGAGGTTAAACGAACTTGGTCTAAACCTCTCCCGATGTATTATTCAATCCCTGATAACGGTGATTGCTTGATCATAGCGAACAGACGAATTATTCACCTTCATTGACACTTATGTTAGATCAAATTTTATGATGTTCAGACGTTCGTTTCGCCCGAAAATTTGTTAATGAATATTGCTGTACAAGGGATCAACCTTGTGCGAGATCTCATTGTAGTCTATGGAAAATGCGAAATTTTCTTCAACGCAAAGATATAGTGGGTTTAGGAAGAAAGCGCCTCTCTAAACGTGAATTCCAAATATGTTAAAACGACAACACACTACTTGATGTACTAAAAACCACCTTGCGTCATGAATAAGCTTAAACTGTCTATGCCTGGGCAACCTGACATTATCTTAGCCCACGTGCAGTCTCTGACTGTGCGGCACTTTGCCTGGATCAGGCTTGTGCTTTCATACATAAGTTTAAACAGTTAGCTGGAGTTTCGTGGGATTTTTGGTATTTGTGATACTATTCATCATTGTCAGCCAGATCCTTCAGACGATCAACAACGTAGACCACGTCAGCCCACAATATTAACTTTTGAATCCAGTTTGACCCTTATTTGAGCTCACGAATGGTCCTTATTCTCTGGCCAAGGCGCGCATTGATCCCATAACCATGAAAGTTGTAGCCCGACGCCTCGTGATGATATTTACCAACCACCGTTTAGTCCATAGCGGTTAAGCTGAGCAATACCAAGTCGTCGATTTCTTCATGGCTATGTCGCTCGATTTTCACAGCAAACGTTTTGATTTCGTTTTAGCATTTTGGATCACTTAACTATTGAAAACTGAGATTGGGCATAAACCAAAAACGCATGGAAAATACTGAAAAGTTCAAATAAACCGCACATGCCATCCGCACTTTGTTGGTCTTGATGTTGTAAGATTGTGATAAAACCATCTCTTTATTGTTCTATATTGCGTAATGCGTTTTTCTCTAGCTGGAAACATTGTTCGCTCGCCTTGTAGAGTTCTTTCACCAGATTCAGAATTATTCACGAAACAGCTACCCAGCTCTCATGCATTTTTGTTCATTTCTCCTTTTCTTCCGTCAGGAACTCGTAACCACATTTGAAGAACACAGCTCAGCTCTCTCTGCCTTCGCTGCTACTGTTCGACGTGGCTATTCCATTTCAAATTGTCAAGAGTTGTCGGAGACTTTGTCAGTGGAACAGTTGTCGGATGGTGACAGATCCTGGCCACCGGATCCAGATCTACTTGTGAAACTGGACCGTGTTGAAAGTCGTTTCAGGCTTTTTTCCGAACGCCTGTATCACATTCTTAAACGCTGGAAACGTGCTGTTTCGAGGCACACGAGTTTTGACGAATGTGTGCAAAAACACAAAGCAACTTGCGCTTTGTTGCACGGCCAATTGAAGACTTTTTACGTTCGTCTAGTAGCCAATTCTTCTCTCGGCGCCTTTCCATCCAAGCACACATTGACAACTGAGCTATCTTTCTTGTCCGTTGTCTTTCAGAATTTGTTAAACAATTCAATCAAACATACCTCTGAATTAGAGGCACAACTTACTTCGTTACAACCTGATAGCACACCTGAACTTATGAAGCGTATTGGCCATGACTTGTCGGCACAAAAGAGTGAATTACACGAACTGGAGGAAAAACGATGCACTCTGTTCACCAACCTGCAAACACTTTTCGATCGAATGACGCGGGTGTCTTCTCAGTTGAGCCGTGTGGATGCGAAATTGCTGGAAAGTGAACAAGCCATCTCGGCTCTTCTCAGTCAGACGACATTGCTCGATATCGACACCGCCAAACAGAGATGGAGCTCATGGCGTGTGATTTTCGAACGCGTCAACTCACTCGGAAGCATGTTCAACGAGAATCTTGATAAGTGTTTAAACGACTTGAAGGAATTGTCTTGGAAAGATGACGAGCTGTGGGATGATTCGGTGACGGTTGACGATACGGGTTCTTGCCCGGATGACTTATTCATGCCGTATGCTATTCGAAATGAATATTCAATCCGTTATGAACGGTTGCACCAGGTTTCCAAGGTAAACCTAATTGTTTTTCGCCATTCTTTCCTTTCCATAATATTCATAACTTTCCGTCGCTTACTTCTATTCGTCTGGGTCTCTCCTATGTTTTCATTTTTGAAATACTGCGCGAGTGTTTAAAGTGTTCGGTTTTCGTGACCAATTCGTTCACCTTATTTTTAGACTAGTGGAATAGTTTATTCATGGTATCCAACTGTTGATTCTGGAAAAATGACTCTAGTAGATTAACAGCTTATTTTGTGGTCACAAAAAATCGTTGTTGTGTCCCCCCGAAAGTTTTTAAACACGAACAAATAACTCTCTCGCGGTATCATGTTGCAAGCTCTGCACTACATGCACGAAAGTAAATGAAAATGAAACTTATCAATAATCAGTCAACCAATCAATCAACCAATCGATGCACTGATGTGCAATCGTGCAGTACTTTGTGCTGTGCGGCTAACACCATGCTAAATTGATTGGCCAGAGGTAGTGAGCTGCATGCTGAAACACGCTGGAGTCTCACTACCATTTCTATTTCTATTCTATTTTCTTCCTCATATCTGTCTAGGCCTGGGCAACCTGACAGTATCTTAGCCCACGTGCAGTCTCGGACTGTACGGCACTTTGCCTGGATCAGGCTTGTGATTTCATACATACATACAATCGATGTACTGTTTAGGCTTCGCGAATTAGCGTTGGATACTCTTGATCAAGTGTTGCGCCATATGGAACAGAATCAGCAACTAGTCGTTTTTAACGCATGAGATTACTATTGCCTCCGCTGTTGTTGAAACACACTATTCAATTTTTCGTGACGCGTTGTGAGAAAAAGTATAAACGACTGAGAACGTATGCTCAGGTATCTCTCAGTGGTGCATGTCAGCCGTGTGGGCTAGCATCGAACAATTCAATTTAGTTCAACAAATTTTGTTCAACCATTTATCTTGTGGACCGAGTTCACCTTTGCCAATGTTTGCCAACGTTTTCCATATACAGCTCGACAAGGGCAATTGACTAGGTATATATACCATGACTTCGTTTAAGGAGATGGCTCGTTTTTATATTATGCTTGCTTGCCAGTATTTCCTTTGGGCCCGTATCTACCACTGTTGCAGCTAAAATATTTGGATCGGTGCTTTATAAATTTCATGGGACTTCACACCATTCCATGGCGATACATGTAGTATCGCTGTAATAAATATCATTGACAAAGGCCGGATTATCTGCATGACCAGCAAAATAATCAATACTGTGGATAATATCAAGGTCACCACCTTCAAGATTAATTGCAGTATTTATTGGGCTCGATACAAACTCAGCTCGTAACATTACGACGATGCATTTTTGGCAGTCGGCGAGGCCTGTTGTCATTCTGTATTTTAACTTTTCAATGTTCATTGGTGTTTGCTTACGTCCCCTGACACTTTTCGCTTATTTTTGAACTCGTCTTCTCAGACCATGCTAAGTTTCATCGAAGGTGCTTGTAACGCGTGGATTTCCTTCAACCAAAAATTGGTTCGCGCATCATCTACGCTGAAGAATATCCGCGATCGATTAGATCAACTCCCGGTCGTCGAGAGCTGTCCAAGTGACGAAAGCAAAGATTTTGAGGCCTCGATATCGCAATCTAACCTGTGCACTCTCCAAATCTGCACCAATATTTTGAAGGTAGCTTTTGATGACCTTTTTAATGTGCCCTGACTTTCTCGAAGTGGTTGTTTTGGAAACCACATTCTCTTTATGTTCATAATGATACGGTTTTTATCCTTCGTAGTCAATATCAATGGATTGTGGTGTAAAGTATCTGCTTCACGACATTTCAATTTCAATTGCTAACCTTTATTTACGTCAGTGGCAAATTTGCGACCGAACATCGATTAGATTCCCCAAACGTTACATCCACTAGAGTCCAAGCATCGTAATTTTTACTAGATATGTGTGTAGTAAGTCTGCTTGCATGTTAGCAATTCCACCGACGAATTTTTTTGTTTCCACGTCATCCTTAGTTTATGCCACGCTTATCACCATGACACTTGGGATTCGAAAAGTGATAGTTTGGCATCTACGATACACAACACAAGCAGCGCAGTGTAAGTGTTTCTTCTATATTTACATCACTACTGACGAGTGCCTTGAGGATAGTTTCGTGACCTTTATCGAGGTACGGCTCACTCAAGCGATAGTGTGAGGACCTAATGATTATTTATGACATGCATATTCAAAAATTCCTCAGCCCGAATATATTAGATTTCGTGACAGCACAGCCAAACCTTTCAATTGGTCGTGCCTTGCTGCGGCTTGCCGAATGGCGGATCGACTTCCAATGGCTGAGTTAAGGATTTACCGCTCACTTTGGAGCGGTGAGTACTACTCCCGGCTGCCGGACGTACTCCACGCCATCAGCGTGCAAATGCCGCTGATTGGCCGATTGATGTTTGTCGCTGTGAGCTCATCGGACTGTTTAATCATTTGAAACGCTGTGAGCGCATGAGATCATCAAGCATTTGTGATGTACATCCATTGTCGAAATCAATCCAAGGTGACTAACAAGCACGATTATAAATCACCAAATATGTTTCGAATGTTGCTACTCTTCGTCTAACTTGCGGTCATGGAGCTAGTTTCACTTTATATAAAATACAAGCCCTTTATCCAGATCAAGCCGAGACACATTTTGATTGTTGATCCAATGTGCACACGTTCCTGTTTTTTACCGAGTTACCACAAGTTGCGTTTCGTTTGCATTCACACTACCTTCAGGAATTGGCACTGAAACTGGAGGATGACGACGAACAAGTGAAAAATTGTTGTCAAGCCAGGTGTAGCCTGAAAACCATCGTGAATGATGTTCCAAACGTTGAGGAGTTTCTCTCCGGTACTCCGGAAGCTCTCACGTTGGCCACTGAAGCTGAGCAGATCTCACATTCGGTCGACGAAAAGGTTTCCGTGTTAGAACAGATGTGGCAGTCGTTGAAAGAGCGTTGTAACCGAGAGCTGACTTTAACGATGCAACAGAGAGAAAACTTACTGGAGAACGAGAACAAAGCCTGGGAGATTAAAGAGCGTTTGGTTTCATTGGAGCGCTTACTACATCACGGGCCGTCTGTAAATGACGAATGGTCACAATTGAACAACACACTTCTTCAACGCACAGTTTATTTTTCCAATTCATCTGAAGGATCTAGTTCGATGGTGGAGACCCTAGACCGTGTCATTTCTGAACAGATGAATGTAACCATGTGGTGGGACGTAAGTTTTTAAAGCTAGACACTAATTGTTCTCTTGACTTGCTTCATATATCGTTCCCACTTGAATTGTTTTATCAATACTCTGTCACCACTGACTAGCCTTTATAGCACAGCGTTCGTTTCATCAATCGTATCTTTCTTACCGAAGCTAAATACTTCACGTTCGGCTGGTCGACTTCAAACATGACTGATTCTTGCAAGAATGTTCGATCATGCGATCACATCCTGCGGTCGCTAGCTTTTCTTCTGTTTTCTGTTGTTTGGATTTCTATTCTTTCTAACGATTTGCATGTTACTGAATCGAGTTTACGAAGAAGCGTGGAATTGTTCATAAACACTATAATTGCTTTATCTCATATCTCTCAGGGCACATGCATACCCATTCATGTTCTGTTGTGTTTCGCAAATATTTCGGAATGATTCTCGTGTACGAAATTTGGCACCAAATGTTTATTTGAAGCAGTTTTCAAAAAACTAAAGCGAAAGATCTGAACTTTAAGCTGTTTTATTCATTTCCTCGTCTTTATTACCATTAAAAACTAGCGTTTACACCAAACTAGTCTTCAAGCTTTTATTTAACGTATTCATGAAGGAATTGTGCTCATTAGTCAGATGTTAGAATGAAAACAACAATAACTATGCCTTCGGAAACATCATTTTATCTACTTTACCCATCCCATTTACATTCATCCAAGTTTGACAACAAGAGGCTGTTGTTGACCAGTTGATTACGAAAATGACACACTTTTTGTATGTACTACACTATCAAATGTTGTTTCGGAGGTAACATGAATCAATGCTTCCATTCTTTTCCTTCTCACTCTTATTCCAACACTTGTAAAAACAAGTACCAAATAGGGATGCGGCCGATTGAACTGTTGAATCGATAATATAATATCAAGTTCCATATTAGACTCTATGAGGTCAGTCATGCATTAAGTTCACCATGTTGAATTGATTTTCTCTTCAGTTATCCGACAGCCTTAGTCTCTTCTGTTTTTGCAGGTCAAGAGTTTCGCGGCGTTAGGTTGCAATTTAAAAATGTGATTTTCTCTAGCGATTCCATACTGACAACCATTTTAGTCTAATCAAAGTAGGAAGTTGGAATGGAATAAGTTTATTGCTTTCGCTAACTTTATGCCGTAAAGTTGTTCGCTCATACGTGCATTTTTTCTGTCCGCTCAGAATACCATGAAACGGGTTGATGCTGACCTTGAACTCATTCAGTCTGACCTTGAAAACCTCTCGGGTTCGAATGATTGCAGTGAAATTGTGCAACAGCTAACTCCGTTGGTCAGAAACGGTCATGTAAGCGTGGTTATATTTTTGGATATTGTTAACATCCTTTGTTCCATCAATAATTGTTTCTCTTCTCCTGTAGCTCCTCAGCGCGGCAAACGCCGAGGCTCAAGAAATAATAATTTCACATAAAGAATTATGCAATGAATATCGACATTGGCTCGATTCTTACCACATCATGGAATTGATCGAACAAGGAGGTCCCCTCTCTCTTCTGTCGAATGTTTCATTTGTTGTTGATGGAAAACTCTCTGCGGAATCGATTAACGACATACATGAAAAAGTGTCACACCTGCATGACGCTCGTTCAATTGGAGAAAATATTTTGAAGCGTCTAGAAGAGAACGCAAATAAGTTACAATCCTTGACGAGTAACATTGAGTCAACATCTTCAGTGCTTCACGGAACGTCGCCGGCTTGTTCCTCCAATCCTCTGCAACTTAGCTCGACTACTGTTCAGCTGTTAAACACTGAAAGTAGACATGTTTGGTCTCAAATTTATGATCAATTGGATGTGGTACAAAATCGGCTGGAACAAATGAGGACCAATTTGGATGCGTTTGTCGAGCAATGCAGTGAGGTGTGCTCATTTCGCGAAGAATGCATCAATCAATTGATTGATTTGGAAAGCCGCGTGATGGATTTAAAATCACAGCAAACAGACCTTGTCAATTGGGATGAACTCAACACTGATGAGTTAACCGCAATGTTACCATGCTGGCCGAGAGCCGCGGAGACGTTGATTGAGAATTCATTGTCGGCGAGAATGAATTGTTTTACAGACGCAAAGGAATTATTTCATCGAATCCAGGTACGTATAATTCACTGCGAGTAAGCCCAAATCACTTCTGTTGATCTGTTAACAATTCGTAGGCGTGGGACATGAATTCAGCTCCTTTAGAATGCGAAGTCATCACGGTGAACAATGTCGAAAATGCTAAAATTTGCAACTTTAAATCACATCATTGAGGTTGTACTACAGGGGGGCACGTGTATGCAATAACATTCATTAATTAAACAGGTATCAAACCAAAGTGCTGTGTGATCACATCCCCCGCGGAAATTACACTCCACTACCGGGTCTGGCTGTTTGCCGTCGTAAGATGGAGAACAGTAAGATAGGTTCAGTGAGACTTGAAAAACAGTGGGTAAATGGTTAAAACCAAGGATCACTTGAATGCCACGTTGCACAGGGTTCGTACAACGAACCACGATTTCAAACACATAATCACGTAGGATTCGTGTAAAGCACCAAGGCGCTTATGGATGACCAAAGTGATCGTGTTGCTCCATCCCTCGAACTTACGCTGTAGGTATTCACACCATTTTGGTTTTCATTTAGTGGATTTGGAGGATGTCTTTATTTTCATGCAGATCCCGTCTTTCTGTTCAAAAAACACGGTAGTTCTTTTCTAATACTCTTATCTAATTGATTCAAACAGCATGAAATCCGTCGTTGGATTTATCTTTGTGCCACCTGATGCTTACAGTTGAAGTTAAATATGTAGTCCGAATACGTATCATTTTCAACGTATGTCTGCAATTGTCCGTTCCTTCTTCGTTCCACTTGTACATCCAGGAATAGTAGACCTCCTTGAATTTTCGTTTACCATTTAAATTTAATTCCAGCGAAAATCCAATTTTGGCGTACGACGTGCGTCTGCAACTTCTGTTCATTTAATTATTACGTAGGTGTCGTAGCGAACACAGACTTTCGGTTCTATCGATTGGATGGCAATACATTTGAGTATTTGCATGACTGTTTCAGTCACTAAGCTGGATATAGGTGATCCCATCGGTGTTGTTAATTGTCCATTCATATCTAGGCACCAGTAAAGCAGTTGCAGGATACTTTCGCTACTTGATCGATTCCCATTGTTGTCTGTTCCTCTTTCGGCCCCTTAATGACGTTATGATCTGCCTGGCAAGTGTTGTATCGATTGAGGTAAATAATGATGGGGCATCGAACAAGACCATCATTTTATCATCTTCGATTCTCACGTTCTTGATTCCCTTAAAGAAATATTCTGCTGAGTTTCTTGTTCTTCTGGTAGCATTTTTCTTTAACGCTCCAGTGAACAGCAAATTTACTGGATAATATGTTCCATGGATGTCATATTTTTACTTAAACCTTTAGCTAGTACACGACAAGTATCCGGTTTACACACTTTCAATGTGCATTGAGATAACGGGAATAAGATATCTGTTCAGCTGTACGTCGTTTTGAAATCTTCCAGAAATAGCAAAATTGAACTCTCTAAATAGCGTACATTTTTCCTTTTGTGATTTTTTCCTTTTACCCATCTGTGGTGATTTTGTTTCAGAAACTGGGGGCAAAATGCTTCAACCTCACACAATTCAAACATTCCCTCGGCCTTGCGATTTCGACTCCCTTCATTGTCGCTCGGGGGCAGGTTGGTTGAATTTCCGGCAACCTTTGATCAACAATGCTCACTTGTTCCTCGTGTTCAAACGCTGATTTTGCACTGCGAACGATCGCTCACGGCACATCGTAAGCTGAGTGAATCGTGGGCCTCCATGTCCATTTGGTTAAGTGAAATGAAAGAAACGTTGCAAAATTATACTTGTCTGACCGGGGACCGACATTTGCTGCAGGCTCGCTTGGAATTGGTCAAGGTAAGAACGGACGAAAAACGATCAATTAATCTGTGGCTGATTCTTCAAACTTTTCAAAACACTTTTGCCGCTATATATACTTTTGTAATTGTATTGACTATCTAGGAGTAATGTTGAACTAGTTATAGCTAACATGCCTGTAAATGGGCGCCTTGATTCGACATTGCTGACCACTACTGCTTCAAGACAGAGGTGCAAGATAAAATGCCATCTTCCAGTTAATATTTTACATGTAACGATATATCCCATCCGCTTTCAAGCTGCGTATATAACACTGAGTTATGCGGAATGACACTAATAATAAGTTGTCCACAGGAACACACTACAATTGAGCTGCTTTTATCTATTGTATATCCGCCTACTTGCGGTAGGAAATAATCAACTCATCATCATCATCATCATCACCATCATCGACAGCATTACACCGGTAACAAGTGCTTGACTGTCATACAACGATGACATATTAAAATTTCCTAAAAGATGGGGAAGGGTGGGACCTAAAATGCTACTGTACCTGTAGAGTAAGCACAGACACACTGGGATGAGGTGCCTACACCTCGAATCAAACATGCATTCAAGCAAGTGTTGTGAACGAGCAGCGCGACATCTGCTTATTATTTTGGAAGTGCTTGACTTTGGCTGTTTCGTCAACATTTAGAGATTCACAAACGGAAATCTTTTTCAATTTGACTGATCCTATCGTCTTCTGAATTTCACCTTGCACCTCATATATCCGTGCTTCGTTATACGTTGCTGCGAATCGCGGTCCAGCATTCGTTTGGACGTTCCTTCCAAATGCTCTTCAATGCACGTCGAGTGATTGGTTTGCTTGGGTCAATCATCGCAATGAAAGCCGCAAGAAATCTGCCGCAATGATCTAAATCTATTTGTTATATGTATAGGCAACTCATCGCAGTGTTTATGTGCCTAGTCTTAGCTAGCTTCCATGAAGTTTTAGGCCTCACCACCAGTGTGTGTTATAGCTGTATTGCAATTAAATATACGGCACTTGCTATAAATTGAATCCTTTCCATAAGCGTGATTCTGACAGTGATTTTGACGAGGATGGTGATGTTAAGCCAACCAGTTTGACGCATTGTCGAACAAATCGGCTACTTGTAATGGACCCAAACGAGTAAAGAATAAGCTCCGCTCCGCGAAATCTCTTGTGTTTTTCCACTCCGATAACATTCCACTGAATCATTTGATAAAACTTTGCACTTGTGCGTACTTTGTATTTTGACACTCCTCTACAAACTTGTTAGAAGGAAATTTTTAGACCAACTAAGTTTCATGCTTCTGACGACCGTTTTGTAAACTTTCTGAAGAAAAAATCTAATGTCATCATATCACTTCATGTTGTAATTTTGTTCACAGCGAAGATTGGTAAGTGGATGCTTGGTCGTCGAATTTCGTTGTAACTCCTCACTGTGCACGCACAATCTGTTGTGAATGCAACCGCGTTTTTACTCACATTTGCTCAACAATCCTATTTGTAATGATACATCGACTACGTTGATGTCATTCCATAGAGTTCTTCGGGAATCGCATCGAAGGATGAGGTTCTCAGCATCGCTCGGCGTTTGTCCGAGTCATCTCGCATCAGGTCGTGTTGTTGAAAATGAACGGTGCTTTATAACCGGCTTCTGTTCAGTGGCCCGAATTTGCCCTTGGAACTTAATTTGCCCTTGATATTCATGAAAACAAAGAGTAGTTGGAATCAGTGTTTGCTTTCCATTAAATGGACTACCCTTTCCGGGTGGAGATTTCTATCTGTCCAGCGCAGAGCAGTTTTAAAGTGCAAGTTACCACCCTTTGTCATTTATTTGATTAACGACAGCAGCCCGAATGATTGAAAAGTCACTCGAGCAAATTAGGAACTGGACTCAGTTGTAAGAGGCACGGAAGATTATTCCAAATATCACCTTAAGCATTTGCAACCTTGTAAACTACCGCAGCGTTTGTTTCGCATGGCTGGCTTCTTATTAGATCACTATCTGAGAAAAGGTTCTGGGAAATTTTATATGGGGCAATGATGGTGGGCAAGAATGATGCCCGGTTATGCTACACAGTTGGAATATCCGGCTTAATTGATGTTATCAATTTGTGAGACATCTTCATGAAATGTGTTGAGAATGCGATTGAACGATATCACAAGCATCACTCGGTTTTATTTTTAGCCTAAGCAAATAGTCTTGCTACATGTGTATCAAAACCAGCTGTGTATGGGACTATATCTCTGATCTCATCTCGCTATTTCCATCTGATAAGGACAACTAAGACTAAATGGCAATTACTTGTACCAAATGTTCGAGAAATGAGTCACACAATAGACATGACGAGCAAAACGGACGCACTAATTCATGCTTTTAGTATGATGCCGTCTTTACTGGTAATCACTCCATTAACTAAACCTACCTCACTTTCTTCTGATAGTGCACAATCTTCGCCCCACAATCTTGTTGTATGAGTTACGTGTTTGTAACCTTCGTAATAAATTACTTTTCGAATTCGTTTATTGAATTCTCATGGTTTTCCATTGGGAAATGTTCCCATCCCGGTTTCCTTGTCATTCTCAGTAGTAAAATGGGTGGGTTAACTCATGACATCTCTGCCGCCTTGAGCTACTGCAACTGGAGCTACCCGTAGGTACTGTGGATATTATAATTATAATTGATTCTTGTTGATATCTGGGGTATCGAACCTCCTCAATTCTGCACTACTGTGTTCGGATTACAGAATGGCTTTATTCAAAATGACGTTCTTCCAACCAATTATCCTTCTGAAATAATCTATCCAGTCTTTTATTAATACTTTGTCCCATTTACAGGATCTGAAACTTTTGGAACCAGAAGCGCAGCGCCGTTTGGACCTGGTGAAATCCAATATGCACTCTTGCCTTTCCAGCCATGTCACCTCCTGTGATCAGACGGATCAACAATATGATTGGTCGACATTCCGAGCAGCCGTTGTCCTCCAGTCACTGCAGTTACAAGATTGTTGGCGAGATATTTACTCGGAAATTGAACAGCTGGCGTCAAACTTGTCACACGGTATCGAGCGCTGGAAGCTGTTTGAAGAGTCGCATAATGGGTTGAACTCCAAACTGCATCAACTGCGAGATTGGCTAGAAGCTCAGTACGCACGATCTGTAAGCAGTGCACAAGATTTATCTGAACACGTCCGTACAATCCATCTAGTTCTACAACATGTTGGATCTGTGGATGTTGATCACATAAGTGCGGAACAAGCGGAGAACCCTGTGATTAAGTTGGCCATTCAACTTAAATTGAATTATAGAGAATGGACCTCCATCGCGTTGGTTCTTCCTGCCGAGTTTGATGCTAGTGACCCGAAAGCTGATGAATCTAACGTATCCGCAAGGATGCGGAGTGAGATTTCGATGAAAATTGAGCATTTGTGCAAAAGCATGTTGGAATTGGAATCTTTGTGGAAAGGTCGTGAGCAAGATTTGAAAGAGTGGTACTCGTCTGTGGATTCTGCTGAACAGGATCTTCAGCATTTGAACTCATCATTAATGCGAATTCAATCGTTTTTGAATGGAGACAAATCGTCGGAGGAGAGAACAACCACAATGAACATTGAAAGCGCAGTTCACACCCTCGATATGGCTTCTGAGGAACGAATTAGTATTTGCCAAAAGGTGGATTATGTTTGTTCTAAACTCACGTCTCTTGCGTTGTTCCTAGACGAAAATGGTAGAAACTCCGCTCAAGAACATGTAAATTCACTTCAAGTTTCCCTGGATGAAATTGGTCGGATGATTGAGCAGTGTCATCTGGAGTTGACCCGCACACAGCGAGATTGGATAGAATTGGTCCGACGGGTAGAGGAGTTAGAACAAACGCTAGATCACCATAACCGTGAGCTTTCTAGCTTAACGGATCGATGCCCCTGGTTCACTACAACGAAAGAACCAGCAACTAGCGAACATCCGACCTCGCTTTCTGAAGAAGGTATCGTTCACAGTCAAGTTGGCATGTCTCTTGTGTTAACCTACGCTGCACAAACTTCAGAAGTGTTTGGTTTTTCGGAACGCGTGAAATCGGTTTGTGCTCAATTGGCTTCATGCGAAACGAAACTGGCGCAGTTGAGAACGAATTTTAACGAGTTTCCGAATAGCACCACCTTAGACGTAGCGAAACACACGCAGTCCATGCTAGATCAGCTCGAGATGAAGCTTAATCACTCGCAGTTGCAAGCCACCGGTTTGGATGTGAAAGCAAAGCAATACTATGAATTACTTAGTTCGTTCGCATCGAGTTTCAGTAATACATGGAAACAATTTATTGATCTGAGCGACCAGCTAAAGCGGTCCGCGGATGACGATGGTGTCAGTTCATCGGTTACTTCCGAAGAGAAATCCTCCACATTCCGCTTCGATATGCTATGCAATATTCTTGAGAAACTCGGCTCCAACGAAGCGCTAGCGAATATAACTGTAACGAAAGATACTGTAGACGATTCTGAGTCCCCCGTGATGATTAAACAGATTCGTAACTTGTTCTTACTCGCACATGGGGTTGATGGTTTTGACGACAATTCCAGTTGTCGGCGTTCGTGCGTTGAATCAGTGGAAATCTTGCAAGCTAATGCGATACGTCTTTCTCGAAACATTGACCGGATGGTAAGTCAAATAGTGAACGTGAGACAAATAACAGAAAGTGTGGATATGTTGTTCGAACGTATGGAGTCTTCTTTATCTGACGCGGATGAAGCGCTGCCACAAATTAGTAACGCTTTGCAGCAGATCGCAAGCGACTGCAGTGCGTCAATCACCGATCTGTCGTGGGTCCAAACTGTGATATGTGAACTGGAATTCACTGAGGACGCGTTGAATTCTCGCATTGGCACTTACTCTCAAACTGGGGAGGATCTGTTGGCCCGTCTAAATCCGTGCTTAAAGCAACTGGTTGAACGAGGTGGTTCGGAGTATTTGTACTACAGACAGCGTCTTTGTTCTCTGCAGTCGCGATATCGGTCTTCAATCGCCAGCTACGATCGATTACAACATCAAGTTCGTTCTGAACTGTCGACATGGGTCCATTTCAAGAATTGCATTACCACCACGACTGAATGGCTTCGTGCTGATATGTCTGCGGCGAAAAACATACTCTGCGATGAACACTTGCCTTCGGTCAGTCAAGATTCACCAAAACTTTTTTATGAAACCATAATCAAGCGTCTTGATAAGCTTGAATCGTTGGAATCTAACCTTTCAGAACACGGTCGTCTCGCAAGAGATCGTTTGCAAGACGCTGTTCACGATGTCGTGTTAAATCTGGTACAGGTACAAGGACAGTCGGTTAACGCTGTTCGAAGTAGTTTGCTCAATACTTGCATGGAACAGTTCTTCTCCCAGTGGGATTCACACCGAAGTGAATTGTATCGACTGCGTGGTGAACTATCCGAACAACTCATGTCTCAAACAGAATTCGACACCAGCTTTACGCGAATTCAGCGTCTCATTCATTCGATCAAACTACAATTCCAGGTGATCAAGCAGGATGACCGATCACAACTTTATGAATTAATGATTCGTTTAAGCCACCTGACCTCAGGGTTGGAAGAAGAATACATGATCAGTGAGCTTACACGATGGTTCACCCCTAAGTTGCATACCGCCGAGACGCTTTTGGCTGAAGTACAGCAATACTCAGAAGCGGATATGAATCAATTGAACGACCTTGCACAAAAACATTGCTCTCTGGAAAAACTAATTACCGATCGTCTTCCAACTTCAAACGTACCATCACAATCGTCTTTGGAAAGAATGGACCGCCTTTGGTGTGAATTCCGTGAAACAGAAAACCAATTGTTTGAGTTATCTAAGGACTTGAAAAAATTGCTGCACCTGTCGAAGCGATTCATCGCTGCGCGATACGAATTCATACGATTATTGCATCAAGGTCGCTTGAATGTGTCTAACCTATTTCAAAAGGTTCGGCTAGCAAACTTAGAGTCAACCAACGAAAAGACCGAAGACGCTGATCGTCTGCAAGTGATAACCGAGCGTTTGTGTGTTCATTTCAATGAGTTGACCCAAATCAAAACAAGCAATGTTCAAAATGCTGAGCAGCATTTACAAGGTGTTACTGATGCAGCGGCGGAGTTATTTGCTCACCTGTGTCACATTCAAGTGGAATTGAAAACGGCTCCCTCCTTGGTCCATCTATCCGAACAAGAGTTTCGAGAATTCACAAAGCAGCTACACGAGCACATCACACGGTTTGAGGCTTACATTAAATGTTGGTCCGAATATGCGCAAGATCACGACGATTTATCGAGCTGGCTTTCAGTGACGGAAGATTCACTGCTCGAATTTTCTCACCAAGAATGGATACGATTTCACGAGGATGCTCTCATCATGAATCATCCTAGCGATGTTGCGCACGTGCTGGAATCATTCTCTAGTCAGTCGGAACGAGACGCAACGTTTCGCTCACAAATTGTCTCGAAACAACCGACCGTTGCTGGACTCATTGGTAGAGCCCGGAAGTTGATTGAACAATGTTCGGTAGAGTTGAGACATTCGTCTACTGCATCCGATGTATGTGATGCTGGTGATGTGATTCTGATTCGTGCGACCAAACTCACACAACGCTACCAGACCATCGTTAATCTTTGTGATCGGCGAATGCAATTATCACAGACCGCATCTCGCACGCTGCAACAATTAAAATCCGCTTGTGACACGTACGAAACCTGGATGAGGGATTTGAGGGTCCAATTGAGTGAAGTGTCTGAGGGAATTCCGGTCAGTGTCACCGAGCAGTTTCTCGATTTCTCCACTACCGACATGACCGCGTTGCGTCGACAAGTTGCAGATCTAATGAATCGTGTTATTTGCGGTAGAGATCACGTTCAAACAATAGAGCACTGGATGGACAGAGTGGAAGATGAATTGTCGTTGCAAGAAAGACAAAAGCGCATGGAGATAAGTATGTTGAAACAATTTTTAAAATCAGAATCGAGTCTAGACAATAGTCCTAGTAAGACGTTGCATGGCTTGTGTTCTTATGTACAAACCGAGTACAAAAACTTATTAACAAGTGTAGAACATTTACAATCTCAAGTGGAAGAAGTCATTTCAACAATGACAAGCAAAAACGAACTCAAAGATGAATTGGTTTCCTGGCTCGCTACAACGGAAATTCAACTAGGCATGATCAATCAACACGCCAGTCCTGTTGCTTTAGGTTTAGCGGTGGCTCAATCGTTTGGCGAGTTCGACAAATCCCTCGAGTTCATCGAGACGCGGACTGCTGAAGCGATCGAATCACTGGGACAGTTACAGGTATCTTCAGTTGAACACAGCTTAAAACTCCAAAGGATCGAACAATTGAGTTATTCTGACACCAACACTAATCTAAACTATCAAACGCTACAAGATCGTTGTGATCGATTATCACATTCTATCAAATGTTCTCGCGAAGAACTGCTCGCAAGGTTAAATTTTCTGCGCCTTTTTGAACACGCGGCTCAGTCTTTCGTTCGTTGGTTAGTTGAAATTGAATCTAGAATGAGGCGATTTGTCACCCCGAACGAAATGACGGATTATGACACTCATGACGAACCGCTTGGACCAGTACCCATGCAAATGAAGATCATACATCTCTCTGATGCTCAACATTGTGTTTCTATACTTGAACAATTGGATCAGGCGATCAAAGAACGTGGTTTTCCGTTATCTGACCGTGTCACCAAAACCGGTGAACAATTGGTATCGCATTTACGGTTGAGTGAAGATTCCGGTGATGTGGACCAGTCTGTTTCCACGGTCGATTTGTACTTACCGTTGAGCACCTTGATTCAAGACCACATTGAAGACTTGCTCAACCGGTTGAGTAGACTCGTCGATATCCAGAAGGAGATTGCCTGGTTCGGTAACTTGATTAGTCGCTGGGAGGAATTTCTCAATCACTTGGAGGCCCTAGAACAATGGATGAACGAGGCTGAGGCACGCACGAATGAGATAGATAAACAATCGGTCTTAACGGCCAAAGAACGGCGCAAATTGGTTGAAGATTTCAAGGTGAGCCACAGTCACATGTAGCTTTAGTTGACTGAAAATGATGATAGCGGTAATGCTGATTATGGAAGTGAATGTGATTATGTATGTATATATGTATAAGATCAAGATTTTGTACATTGTATGCCACTTGTGGTTTAGATCGCCAGAGGGCTTTATATGGACTAATTAAGATATTCTATGTTTTTCCAAAGCTAAAGATGGGTTATCTGGAATGGCGGATAGAATAACTGTACTAACTAAAGCTTATGCCAATCACAGTTACTTCATGCGAATTTGAATATCATCGAAAATGAGTTGCGTGCGAGAACACACTACCGTCTCACTACTATTTGCACTTTCCTATAAGTCTGTCTTTGTCCGGACAACCAAGCCATCTACCTGACACACGTGCAGTCTTTCATTTCGTGAATCATTGCCTCATTCAGGGCTTGGAATTTCCTACTTTCTCACCGGTAAGAGCTAAATGCCCCCACCGTTGCCGCCGAGAACTGGACACCTGTTGCGCCGAGGGGCTGGAGCGTTGCGCCAGAGGATGGACATCCCGTGCGCCGCGAGACTGGACCCGTTGCGCCGAGGACTTGGGACCTTGACGTGGTGCATGCGGCTTGCGTGCCTCGATGATCCATTGAGCTATACTGGTGAGTCTTCGTGGAATCTCAGAATCACCATACCAGGTGGTCAATGGTGAGAAGCAGACAAACACAGTCTCTTGTCCCGCGCGTGACATTGTATACCAGAAGAGGCGTATTGCAATCCGCAAGGACACCGGATCGACTGGTGGGAGAGTCGGGAGTGAGTCCCTGCTTGGCTCTACCTCGCGAATGGCTTGTGAACTGTACCTATCGGATACGGCCCCGCATAGGTGCGATCACTTAATTCGCTCAGTGCCTTGCGGGCTAGGCTTACGGCCAAAGGCGTGAGGTTGGGAGTCATCAAGGATAACTCCTGCTACTTCAGGCAGGGCAAGACGGGTAGTGGGTAGATCACGCCCACACCCAAATTGATGGGTGGCACTTTGTCATATTTAAATGATGAGTGTAAAAAATATAAATATAGTAAAGGCACCAGCGATCATGATGGGAATTGACTTAACCTCACCGATCGTCATGCCAGCCAATTTGCACATCAGCCGCCGTTTAGCGATTAGAATCATTTTTGAGAGTGATTATTGAAGACAAATAGTGTTTACGGACTGGTGAATAACTATATTGTTTATTGGAGTAGTCGTTTTCCTCCTAAGTAGATAATTTTGGTTTTCTTTCTAAAGCCACCTAAACCATCTTTTTACATCCAGTTGAATGTTAAACTCCTACGACATGCAACCATTGGATGTTATCGGTAGGCCTTCGCGTACTAGGTTTTCTGTTTAACTGGTTGCGCGTTTTATCTCCTCGCGTATACTCCCCACGGCCATGCAATCTATTTCGGAACCACCCTCAATCTCCTTTCACAGAAATTTTCGAGTTCGTGCTTGGATAAACATTCAGATGTGGATTTGTGCATGAGGTTGGCCACTGGTGTCCGGGACTTGGCTCCTAATTCCCAAGTGTTAGCGAAAGCTCAACAAATGGCCGATCGCTACGAGGGAATAATGCAGTTGGTATCGGTGAGTCCGTGTTTCTGTGACAAACCTGATCACGTTTTACTCAGAGTTGATCGATTTCGGTTCTCGTTTCGCACTTTTCAGACTGTCGAGTTGCGTATTCAACAGGACGCAACCGCACATGAGAAATTCGAACAAGTATTACTCTCCACAGAGGAATGGTTGAATTCGTTGACATGCCGAGTGGAGGAATATCTCGAAGGGATTGAAAGAGTCGATTGTGCAGAAGTCGAGCGTCGGATCACTGACTGTCGTGTAGGTTGCCTTTCGCTACCACTTTGTGAATGTTTTAAATCTAATTACATTTTCCAATTGGCTTTTATAATGGCAGTTGACAAAGCTGTCTATTTCGGCTCAAGCTACAAGCATCAAGTTAGGATATGATTTGCCTCGTTCATTGACCAAGAAGCAAAATCAAGAACCATGAACGGTGTACAAAGCCGTCGCTTATCTCTGCTTTCAATAGCCTGTACCGTATCATTAACCGCGTTACTATCAAAGGGCAACCACAGTAGACAGCTGAAGACCAAGATTTTACAACTTGCTCCTCAGTTTCGTGACCTTGACGTTTGATAAGCAGACAGGTAATGCGTTCCTTGAAACCAGTGGTGTTCATATACTTGACGTTCATGCTGTTTAATCGAATATTCTTCATTCCAAATCAGTCTTCGTTGGGAGAATATATGAACGCAGTTGTTCTAAACAATAATTCGATCCATTGCTTGTCAAACACATTTAATGCCTAGCCACCGCTTTTTCTGCAGCTATTTTCCGATCGTTTCACGAAGGAAACCACCGTTCGTTTGGACGCCCTGATGCAATCTGCTGAGCAAGTCGCACACGTGATTAATCTGAGGACCCGAACAGAGGACCAAGTGGACGCAATTCGCAAAAATGTCAATCAGACGACGCGACAAATCACTCATTCACAGGAGGTATTACGTGCTCACTTGGACTGTTGGTCCGAGTGGAACGAAGTTCACGGAAAAACAATTCATCACATCGAGGCATTGCACACGAAATTGCTACGCTTATGCCAGGCTGACAAATCAGAAGTCAATCTCACTTCGGCGACATGTACACGGTTGCTGAGCTTGAAGCGTTCACATGCGGAACAACTCGAGGTGAGTGAATTGTTGCTGAGATTCGTGCGCCGGCTTTCGTTGAGTTGTATTCATGTTTTGTATCACGTGAGCTTCTTTAGTATTTTTAGTCAACTGACTTTCATAGGACGGGTGCTTACTTCCGGCTTCAGTAACGCGCAGCGGTCATTCATATTTTTCCTACATTTGTCGTTAGCCATTCTACACTTGGGTATGTTGGATATTCGGGGTTAAATATGCAATTATATTTTGAATTCACAGTTTGACACAGCCAATCTTTGGATGATAGATCCACACACCCGGAATCCAAGCTGATCAATCAAATCAAAGGAAATTTTCCGTTTTTGGTGTGCATTTTTTAAGCATACCAGCAGGAGGATGTAGTTTAGATTTTCCAACATCCTTTCATCCAAAAGGCCGCCCTTTGTGGCAATCGAGTAACATCTAACCGGTATCAATCAAACAGGCCTGCCGTATTGCCTGTCTTGTTTAATTGTATGGTTAGTGCACACATTATTTTTCGACCTGAATGAGTGTTAGCCTTACAGCATCACACAAAGGGCTTTGATGATGCTTTAGCTGAAACTGGTCGTGACAAAGGGAAGTCTGTTTGGATTACAAATGTTCTATGCCAGTAAGGATTCTCGTCCACATGCCACCTGCAAGTGGTCATTGCCCATTGGTGGTTTCGCGCCATATCCCTTGTCCAATCATCTTATTTTGTGCTTGGATCTCGTCTATCATTGGCTGGATCAAATAAAACGCAGATTCCCGTTCAGTCGAATGGGTCAAGCTGTGCGCACATGTTCGCTACCGTCATGCTGCTAGTAACGATGGTTTTGTGCTGTTTGCGTGTGACGAACATGTTGAGTCAAGTGGTGCGGCGCTCGAAACGATTCTCATATAATAATCGAAAATGAACGTTGGTCTCATCGTTGGACTACATTACCGCGAGCAATTCTCAGAAATATGTTGTCCAAAGAAATGAATAGTTTTAATAGACACATCTCGGTGGAACTTCGCGGCTTTTTGAGTGGAGATCACGCCCTCTCCTCGTAGTCAACGCCACAGTAATAATTGTATACAGTATTGTATACATTAGGTGGGGGGGAATCCGCGCATCAGACTACCTCAGAACAAGTTTCACTGATGCTGTCTTTCAGCTTGGTGATCAAGCATCCATTTACATCGCCCCTTCGAAGCTCCGCATTACTATTCGCTGACATGTGTGTATATTGTTCCTTTCACCAGAATTTGTCTCGGGAAGCGCAGGGAATCGAAGAACACCTGGACAACCTCAGGCGATGTAGCGAGAACCTGCTGAAACTGCACTCAAACGCAACCTGTGCCGAGACGGTGAACGAGGTTGAGGGTCGTTTGAAAAAGATGACCACCGAAGTCCAGGTACTCTTCTTTCGTCAACTTTTTATTTTCTCTTGTTGTTCACTTCCCGCTGATGCGGAATTTGTTATCCGGCCGCTCAACTTGCAATCGTACAAACTAAGAATGGCCTAATTGCCTATATCTAAAAATTTGGGTAATTAAATCATGTGGTCTGATTATTAAATGAGATGGGGGAATCATACTGAGCCGCTAGTCTGCCCATTCCAAGCCGTACTTGTCACCAAATCCAAAAGTTCTTTGTGGTCATGTGATTGACCTGTCCTCAAAGTTCAAATTTGTGTGGCATAGCAGGTGGAACCTGTTCATGCTGTCCTGGCTGATAAAAGGGTACACTAGACAAAGTCGATCGCGGCGTTGGTGTGTGTGATAGTATGGCGTTTCATCATAGCTTGCACATGTTCAATATGTGACTGGCTGATTGAATGTGATTTGCTAGGACTATTTTACAGAGCAATGACAAGTATTTTATTGTATTAAGGGTGTTCCGCATGCCCATTTAAAATTTTCTGTTTTAATAATAATTTATCTAACCTTGTTGAAGTATCATAAAATATATTCGAGCATGTTTGTGACCGATCAGGGAACCGTATTCACGAAAAGAAAGTTCGTAATGAATCAGTTTGTTGGTAACGTTTCACTTCTGTCACTGGAGCTTAGTCAGACCAACGGTGTCAGTACGAACAGGATCGGGTTTAAATTACATTAACTTCGCCAAAGAACTGTACTGGTCGTGGTCTGTGCTGAGCTTGTTAAGATAGGCGAGATTAATGCACCTCATGCATGTTGTGTAATCCTTTAATTGTTTTGGTTGTCTGTATGTTTGATCAACGTCTGCTGACTGATTTGCCTGCTTGCGAAATCCGTGCATGTACTAGGATCTCATGCACATTAATGTTTATCCAGATTGAGGAGATGTCCGCCCCATTTCCCTTGTTGAGTACATTCCAACCAGCCAGCTTAGGATTTACCAGGTGAATGCAATTCAATCCTGATCCCTTATTATGGCTTGCTCACATCTCCCACATTCCCCACATCATGATCCCGGTTCGTACTGACACCATTGGTCTGACGAACCTTTCGTATCAGAAGCGAAACGTTACCAACAAACTGTGCTAACCGAATCATTACGGTCTTTATGTTTCCGAGTGGACTTTATTCTTGGTCGTGCTTTTCAGGTCCGTCTGTCCGCCGCGAAAGCAAGCTGGAATCAAACCGACACATTCCACTCCCAACTCAGAACCGCGCAAGATTGGTTATTGTCGATGTCTTTGAAGTTAATGGCTCTCAATGCTACTCCCATCAAAGGCCCTGAAACGATTCTACAGCTGGGGCAGATTAATGCAAACATCTCGCTTGAGTTGGATCAATACGGCTCGACTAATCTCACGGCACTCAGACGAAGTGCGATTAATCTCTCGCAAGCAGAGCATTACTGTGATTTTGAAAACATTGCCTCATTTGAGACAGCTATTCCTCTGCAAGGTGCGTTGGAAGTTCGATCCCTTGTATTGGATCTGAAAGATGAAACCAGAACGAAGACATCGCAGTCTGATGATACAACTGTTTTCGAAGATGAAGTCTCTCAGTTGTTTGTAAGCCATGGGAGCTTGCTTTCTATGTCTTCTCAAATCAAGGTATGCACTGCTTGCTATTTGTGTATAATTTGGGCCATCCTTTTTTAAAATAAATCACCGAGTGACTCTTGTTTCTTCACAGGATCGCCTGTTTGACTTGCAAAAGCGTTGGGCCAACTTTGTATCCGTCTCGGCTCGAGCGGCTGACCTGCTACAAGTTGAATTACCCGCGTGGTGGTCCCGACGCCCTAGACTGCCCTCACGAAGAGGTGTCGGTTATCCGGAATCCGTGTCACTCAGTGTGGACACACAATCCGGTTCCGATGAGTCAGGTGTTATGAAATCGGGTGAGGTCCAGCTATCTGCTCCGGTATTGAAGTATGAAAATATCCGAGCAGAACTCAGTGAATCGGAAGCCATATACACAAGAGTTATTGTGAGTCACTGATCGATAAATACGTTTTTCCATGTGTCACTGCTGAGACCCATAAGACTGTGGTTTCATTAGCAAGAAGAGAAACAAATGATACCAATTTTCCCAAGAGACAAGATGCTAAACTGTCGCGGTTACTCAAGTTGCGCTTGTATGCCACTGTTGGGTAAGGTTGGTACGATCAACCTGTTCAATCACATGAGCCCCCACTCACGTAGACTGGGTTTAAAACCCATGACCATGAAAATAAAAGCTAATTTGCATGCATCTCCATCACTTACACACCTCACGACCGGCTTCGTGCTGTTTGCATTCATCAGGCAGGGACAGTAGGATCAGGATCCGCATGCGCATCAAACAGCCGAAGAATGGTAAACAAGTTACGCTTGTATGCCACTGTTGGGTAAGGTTGGTACGGCCAACCTGTTCTATCACATGATCCCCCACTCATGTAGACTGGGTTTAAAACCCATGACCATGAAAATAAAAGCTCATGCGCATGCGGATCCTAATCCTACTGTCCCTACCTTGTGAGTGCAAACAGCAAGAAACCGGTCGTGATGTGTGTGATGGAGTTGCATACAAATGAGCTTTCAATGTCGCGGTTACTCTTTTACATCTGGGTATGTTGGGAAATAGCGTGAAGCACATTTTCAAAAACGTGCAAGCGCGGTGGGGGTTAAACTACAAAGCTAGTACATATTAGCATCTAGGAATCAAGTACTAACGTACATCTGAATTTTATCCCCAACTGAACAATTGTGGACATCCGATGGACAGAATCACGCTCATATGTGAATCCAACTTGAACGCATACGACGTTGATTATGTTGGCAATATTTCTTTTCCTCACGGAACCTACTAGTGCTAAATTGATTGGCCAGAGGTAGTGAGCTGCATGCTGAAACAGGCTGGAGTCCTACTGCCGTTTCCTGTTCTCTTTTCTTCCTCATATCTGTCTAGGCCTGGGCAACCTGACAGTATCTTAGCCCACGTGCAGTCTCTGACTGTGCGGCACTTTGCCTGGATCAGACTTGTGCTTTCATACCATACCATACTAGTGTCACACTTTGGGAATTCGAACGTTTCGTCTCATTTGATTCTCTCGCGTGCACAACGAATTACCTATGATTATTCCACTCAGGTTATCAGTCAAGAACTATCAACCGAACAGAACCGCTGTCAAACGGATGCATCCGCTCAGCCAGTTTTGGATCCTTGTTTAACCGCAATGATCAAACGAAAAGCTGATCCATCTGTTGTCCTGGCTGATATCATGTCAGCCGAACCAATTGTGTCCACTCGGTCACAACCAACAGGACTGAACGTCACTGGCGAGGAATTAAGGCGTCGTGCTGCGGAATTGGAGACATGTTTGAATCGCTCGGCTTCTGAGGTATGCTTGTTTTTTTATACATTTTTCTCATCTGAGGTTCAAGCCACTTTTTGATATACTATCGTCATAGTCATCGCCATCATCAACGACGCCACGACCTCAGCTGTAAAACAAGCATTGCCAGTCTTATTATATTCACCCTTCTCTTAAATATCTTCCTCATAATCACGACGGGGACTACCACGACCACGACCACTACAATCGTCATCTTCATGTTGATCTTTCCTACCGATTTTATCTCAATCTCCCCCTCACAGTCTGCTTTAGCACGATCACAACCATAAACATCGTTACCATCATGATTATCATCGTCATCATTCTCAACGAGCGCTCCATGAATTACGTAATTTTGATCACCGTCGTATCAACGGTCGAAAACTAGTGGCGACCTTTAACCAAACACATTCTCGATACGTGCTTACAGGTGTTTTATTCCAGCTTTCAGGTGCCACAGTTGGTTTTAAGTTACTTATCTATCCGCACTTATCTTTCCGGTGCACCGGTAGCATTGTCATGTGACACATTTAGTACCGGAATAATCGTGCTCCCATCTCCCGGATCTCTTCATTCGATAAACATCCAGTTTTACCATTCTGTGATTCCTTAATTAAAGCAATAAAGGTCATGCTGAAGTGATAAAAAGAATACTGGAAAGGTTTTCAACAAGTCGCTTTGAATGGTTTTGTCAAACAATGATGAGCTTAAACAAGTTGAGCTTGTAAGCATAAGATTGACACGACCAACCTGTTAAATCACATCTGTCTACACGTACGTAGATTATTTAAACCTCCCCGTTCCCATGCATTTTTCATCATAAACCCCACCATCCATCCATCCATCCATCCATCCATCCATCCATCCATCCATCCATCCATCCATCCATCCATCCATCCATCCATCCATCCATCCATCCATTCATCCATCCATCCATCCATCCCTCCATCCATCCATCCATCCATCCATCCATCCATCCATCCATCCATCCATCCATCCATCCATCCATCCATTCATCCATCCATCCACCCATCCATCCATCCATCCAGCCAGCCAGCCAGCCAGCACGTTATCTATCCCTAAGAAATTCGCCTCAAGTGTGTGCCAACAAGAAACTTATTTTCGCTCGCCTCTTGCTAAATACATGCAAATTAGATTTAAATCCACTTTCTAAAACGATGGTCGATCCTGTAATCAAAATTTCCGTTCTTATTTGTTGATCCCCGACAGATAAGGAAATATATCGAAGAACTGCTTGACCTGCACGATTGTTGGGATCAACAAAAGTTATGTGAAACCGAATTCGAATCATGGCTTCGTAAAAAAGAACGGGAAATCCAGTTCACCCTCCAACAACCACATCGTTTACGACGAACCGCGAGTCACCAAGACTTGCGCGGACATTCGAAACGTGCCGACCATTTACTGGCGAATTCCATGTGCACCGCGAAATTGGATAATCTGCTGACCGAAATGAAGACTAAGCTACCATTACTGCACCAGTTGAAAAAAGAATACCAGCGTCTTAACGGAGCTACCAGCGTGTCGCCAGAACTGGAACGTTTTCAAGATCGCGTGAATGCGTGCTGCCTTCGTATTCAGGAGGAAATAAAAGCACGACAACATCTCACAGATCAGGCCACACAAGCTGCTTCACTGACCGACAGGCTGCACTCCGATTTACATCACATAGTCCGTCGGTACACATGTCTGGATAGTGCATCTTGTGACACTCGAACACGATACAAAGAACTTGCGGTAAGTGCTAGCTGACGTGTTGTTTCCGTTCTGTGTTGTATCATGCATGTCTCGTTGTTTTATCGTTGTTGGTGTAATTGTGGAACCTGTGGTTCTCATTCGTCTCACTGTCAGGGTGGCCGTCCTCGTTGTTGTCAAACGTCAATGTGCTGTAACTTGACGGTCTAGCTCTATTTCTCATGCCACTCGTTATCTGCACAGATGCACCACAATGAAAGGTTTCCAACCCTCGTTCGAACGTCAAGTTTGAGAACGCTGCACAACTTGAACCGCCCTGAACGATCTTCCGCTCCAGTACAGCCACTTTTGACCGGCCAGAGTAGAGGCCATATCGATGTTGTTGACTGGCTCTGGTATTCTCCCACTACCGTTCTTAGTGGGGCACACACAGATGACAGTTTAGAATCGGTTTCTCGGTTGGAATTACTCGAGAGAGAATCGTCATTTGGTCGTGAGCCACCGCAACCCTTTACTTCAAACGTTCCCCGTCCACGCAGGATTTGCTCAAACAAATGTGAACTTCCATTTTTTTCGAAGCCTTGGTTGAATTGGCGAACCCGCGCTCAGCGACCGAAGTTACCAAGAGCTCAGAGTGAGACGGAACTTGAGAAAATGCCTAGTGGAAGTGACCTATTAACCCGTTCGTTCACCCCACATTTTTCCAGCTCCGGACAGCACGACTACGTCTTGACAGGGTCAAACGTTCCGAAACTGTCCCCAGGATTGTCGGTTTCAATTCCACAAGACCGCCAAGAGTTACCGATGCTATTGAGAAGGAGCATTTCTCCGGTGCCCACCAAATGCAGAAGGCCTTTGAGTCGACTGCAAACAGATCTGTCTAGTGAAAAGTTGACTTCGCATATTCGTACAAGATTCATCAACCAGAGTAATTTTTCTCACGGTGTATCGCTCCCCTCCTCCGATAGGCTCGTTCTGTACACCCCTGGACATTTATCTTCTCCATCAACTTCCAATGCAATCTACCTTGCAAAGACAACCGGATCTGCGAGTCATTTCACTGATTCCAATGTAACCTATTCTAAACCACAAATCCGTCATGTCGCTGCAGCCAGTTCTCCAATCCAATCTGATTTAGATACTGTAGTATTCTCCGGTCGGCCACGACCTACCGGTGCTTCCATTTCGGATTCTCTGATCACGGTACCCGTGAAACGTGACGGGACTGTTTCCACAAAGCGCTCATCTGATCCAGGTTGCATACCCGTACCACCTTCCACTGAGCCTGCTCTCCCGTCTACATCATCACGAATCAACACTTGTCGCGCCACCCCACCGAGATCTCGGTCTCATGATATCCGCGGTTCCTTTTCCAACGAAACCACTCCGGCCGCAGTGGCCCTCAGGCGTTATCGAGAAAAAGAATCATGAAATATCTTTCCATTCACTTTCGTAATTTCAAAGACAGCGTATTTGCCTTCCGTTATTTTTTATTATCATTCGCATTGAGAGTGGCGTAAGTAACCGAGGGAGACCGCTTACATTACTTTGTCTCCCATCTCCGTTGAACACACCACCATTATATACTTTATCGTGCAACACCATCCGTGATTGCTATTATTGCTATACACAGATTCTGTGCGTTCCTTTTTGTGATAACACCATTCTTTAACCCATCATGACATACTAACTTGAGATTTTCTAGTGACCTCGAAGATTCATTATCTTCTTGGGTCGAATGTATTGATTTTTTAATTTGCTTGATTTTGACTTGATATTTTATCATTGATGTAGAGAACGGTAAGCAAAACCGAACGGAATTTGGCGACCCTAAACTTGTGTATAGTGGATAAAACTGGTAGGGTAAACAACGAATTAATTATTTAAACCCCAAAGTTACTACAGTGGAGTAAATATTTTTCCTTTCACAGCACACTATGAAGAGAACAACTGTCTTGGTCGGTCTCTGTGGAGACGAAGCTTGAAGATTCATCTTCAAGTTGAGTTCTTGGTATGTGAGTACAAGCCTGATCCAGGCAAAGTGCGGCACAGCCAGAGACTGCAAGTGGGCGAAGATACTGTCAGGTTTCCAAGGCCTAGACAGATATGATAAAGAAAAAAGATGTAGATGTTGTTGATGAAGTAAATGGGTCTTGCTGGAAAAGAACATCCCGATGGACTTTCCCTGAAGGTTACCCAATATAAAGGATAAGGGTTTAGGTTCCGCCAAGCTTCACAAATGGTGTCTACACTCTATCGATGTTGTCATGCTGTTTGCATATAAAAGAAACCTTCATTTCCGTAGACTATAAGTCAGCGATTGAATGGTGAAACAAACCCTAAATTATAATTTACTTATTAGTAAGCTTCACGGTATCAACCATTATTTATCCCTCGGTGATCAGCTTTGCTTTTGTTTTGCCGTCACGTTGCTCTTACGTATCGAACCGCGCTAATAATTTTTCACATTGTCATGCGTTTGTTAATTCACGTAACACGGAACTTTATTGTCTGCAAAATGCAGCTTTTGTAAAATGATCGTGAGATCTAAGCCCATAGTAATTTTTTTCTTAGCGACAACCGATGTTAATGAATATTCTGTATGCAAAATTTAGAAGTCATCCACTGTAAACTTGCCCTTGATCGGAAATTACTCCTCTTCGTGTTTTAGTCATCTTGTTGATCGGTGTAAGTTGCAATGATGTTGGACATTGCAACCCTGTCAGGCTACGTACCACAAAGCCATACATTACACGTTGGCTAGCACACTATCTGGTTTTCTAAACTTGATAAGCAACATAAGAAATAGCACGCATCTCAGTGCATTGTGTCAATCCAATTATCGGTGTCGCCTATGCACACAATAAGTAATGCATTGCAGTTATTATTACATCAATTTAGTCTCCATAGATTCGTATCCATGTTCCCGCCGGAAGATTAAAAACACTGTATCGTCTTGTGATTCTTCTAGTGAATATTTACCGCGACTGTGTGTCCCCGCACACAGTTTAAAAATGACACATTTAACAACCTGCGATAGCCAAAACCTCGGTGTGTAAGCATTCAGCGTTATAAAATTTCACGTCGCAAGCTGTATGTTGGTTATGCACCGATGATTTACCTTTTTCTTTTTCTTCATTACATGAGAACAAGACCGCGTAGAACCGATTTTTTGGAATGAAATGATTCCAAGTTTGAAATGATTGTAGTATCTATTCTAGCATTATTCGCTTCGCTTTCTGACTGAACCGCGTTGTAAGCACATTCGTTTGCACATACCCTATTAATTAGCTACCGATAATCCGTCTTCCGTCGTTCGTGTGTAGCCGGACTCATTCGCTGTCATTAAGTCTATCACGATGTATTCACTGGGCTGTGAACCCTTTATACCAACGGCTTTTGGCAGTTCATACTTTGGTCAAAAGGGACTTGATAACTGTAAATTGTTGTTGTTTTTGCTGTTATTGGCCTCATTCAGTAGATGTCGACTATGGATGTACATCACAAGCGCATGTGGGTTTCATGCTCCGCTACGGTTCAAATGACTAAGCATTCTGATTCGGGAGGAGCAATCCTTCTCACAGTGCTCACGACGATAGGCAACACTCTGTCTTTCAGCGGCAGTTGCAAGCTGACGGCATGATCTACGTTCAGCGGTGGAAAACAATATCTGCTCTTCCCCAGCTCAAGGTTGACGCTTCACAAAGTACCCCAAAAGTGAGCGGTTTATGGCGAAGTGTTTCCTATTCGTAGGGTGAATACCAAGAGCTTTCCTATTTTTGTAAGTGTTTTTCTATCGCAAGTTCAGTCTGTCCGAAGCTCGACTTTCTAATTTGATTACTCCATAGACTAGTTGTGAGCGCCGCTGTCGCAGCAAGGTGAACAGACTCTGTAGACCAGCTTTAGAAAGCACTTCACCAGACGTTACTTTGTACATCTACGATATGTTCAACATAAGGCGGATGTCTTGTAAATGGAAAGCATTCAGCTTCTGCTCGTGTCTTGCGTAGGTGGTTCAAATTTCACTACCATACAGTAAAGCATTTGTCTTCACAGTCAGCTTGCGGTAGCTCCAGACACGATAGTTCTACCCATTCACTTATCAATCTCAGTGTCTAACGAGCCGTTATCCGCAATAGTTGGCCCAAGATATGTCGTAAAGTATCGTTAACAAACATCAGCTATCACCGATTAACCCCAAATCTCAATGTACTAATCACGATCTTATAATCATGTTCAAAACCATTGATGCGCCTTGATTTATTCGTTTCGTGGCATTAAAGAACAACTGTTTTGTTGAAAATGTTGCTAAAATTAGTGATGATATACATCCATTTCACGCCCTAAACGAAGTACAACTATGAACTACAATCCGGTACCTGAGCTACATGTTTTCAAAGTCTGTTATGCTGCTCACAGACAATGGATCTAACAGTAACCAAGTCAGCCCCCTGCATTTTACGTCCATTTGTTGATTACGTCTCGATTCATCGCTAAATAGACCTTTCAAGCATTCACTTACGAATCCCACAGAACGAAAGAAAGCCAGTCGGTCAAACGCGTTTATCACGCAAATGACAATGAACAAAGCATTGCACATCCATCACGTACAAGAAGAATATAGTGGTCTTAATCATATCAACGAATTTTCAGATAAAACAATAATTTCACCACAAAATTAAAAAAAATAATGACGAACAGGTCAACACATCAAGTTACAATTTGTTAACTGCACGATGTTTCTTGTCCGTCTTCATCGATAGCTTCAATATAGGATCCAGTTTATTACGAAATGCCGTGACCTAACTTTTTCGAACAAAAGTTTCACTGTAAATCATCCCGGTCTCATGCAATTCATGTAAACAGTACGCATCGAAAACTGGCCTCCGTGGATACGAAACGATTATGAATTTGCGGGGCCGATTTGAAGGCCCCGCAAAAAATGTGACCACAAATCTATTCTCGGCATGTCTGTCCCAGTTGCCACTTCGATTTCGTGTCAACCGAATCAGTTTAAGCCATCACCACGTCCAGCTTCTTTGACCGATCTTAACAAATTGTATATCGTTCGATAGCGGCTAACGTTGTTAATCTCTTCATGTTTCAAAAGATGGCATCGCCTTGATTGTTCCCATGCAATCCGGCGCCTGATGCCGATCTGAACATCATCCGAATGCCCATGATTAGCACTCATTGCTAATGCACTTGACACCACCACAATATGTGTTTCAACCAGTTTGCTTGAATTAGCCCTGTTGCGTGGATGCGTTTGGCGAATCGGGCATCACCGTATGTTGGGTTGGATGCGGAAATCAATTCTACCGATCGTGAGATTTCATGTGAGCGCGTGAAAAACACGAGTTGATTACTACTACTACTACTACTACTACTACTACTACTACTACTACTACTACTACTACTACTACTACTACTACTATACTACTACTACTACTACTACTACTACTACTATTACTATAACTACTACTACTACTGCTACTACTACTACTAATACTACTACTACTACTATTACTACTACTACTACTAGTACTACTACGACTATTACTATAACTACTACTACTACTATAACTACTACTACTACTACTACTACTACTACTACTACTACTACTACTACTACTACTACTACTACTACTACTACTACTACTACTACTACTACTACTACTACTACTACTACTACTACTACTACTACTACTACTACTACTACTACTACTACTACTACTACTACTACTACTACTACTACTACTACTACTACTATTACTACTACTACTACTACTACTACTACTACTACTATTACTACTACTACTACTACTACTACCTAAAGCGCTGGCAAACAAACGCACACTTGTTATCCTGATTGCCGAGTACCAACGGAATGTCAGCAACTTGGTTGGAAAGTTGGTTTTCAATTTCTGTATCAAGGTCATCACAAGAGAATCGTTGGATGTTCCGAGTTTAAAATTGTACCAGATGGGAGGAATACCGGAATCGAATAAGCTGATGTTCTTTCTCTCTCATAGCATGATACTTAAGCGATGCAACTACTAAGGAAGACATTTTACCATGCAAACTTCTTACTCATTCTCTTCCATTTCCATCTCACGATCTGTAATGCCATTTCGGAACGGCTGGGTAGCTTCATTTGTATCACGGCTTTATTTCTGATCGTACATCCTAAACGAAAGACTGCCTTTGCCAGTTGTGATAAGTTAACGTTCTGCCCTATATTGAAGAATGAATGTAACGTTCAAACAAATTACCACTATTCAATAGATTTTCGAGCACACACCCACAAACCGTTTACACTGCTTGTGCTGATCGGGTAAGCACAATTAGTTAAAATTCCGTGTGCGTTGAAACAGTACAGAAACGGTTTACCCAAGAAGAAGGAGAAGGAGAAATTGGCTTTATTCGTATACACGAATTTTCAGCAGTTACAATAATTTCACCAACATCGTTACAATTTGTCGACTAAACGATATTTTTTGTCTGTCCTGATTTATAATTTCCACATATGAACCAGTTTATTAGCAAATGCGTAGCCAAAAGTTTTGGGTCAAAAGTTTCACAACAATTCCTGGTATTTCGTAAATCATTCAAAATTGCGCGTCGAAAATTGGCCTCAGTTGACACGAAAAATGATGCATTTGGCCCACAGATAGCTTTAAAAAGCGGGAAAAACGCGTGGATAAATTAGTTTAATACACGGCCGATTTGATGGCCCCGACAAAAAGGAAAAAATCAGTTATCACAGCCAACCCTGCTCAATGACGTAAACAACACACGATGCACATGGAAATGCGATCGAGTGCACAAGATTGAATGAAGCACCCTATTTGCCCTGTTGCACGATGTTTGAGACCGATCAAGTAGTCATATTCATGATAAGAAAATTTGAAAAACAATGGGTTAGAGCAGTTTTGGATAACTTTTCACTTCTGACAAAAGTTTCGGTCAGACCAAAGTATTAGTCAGACCACGGAACGTCTTTAAGTATAAATCCAACCACCACCTTTAATTGGTTGTCTCATTAAACAGCCTATCGAAATCTTAAGGGTGTCAAGTCATGTAGACAAAGTCAAGATCAGTCAGCCCATTTACCCAGCACCGCGTGAAATCGGTCAAGGACAATTGACACTGTGGTTCACACGGCTAAACGTGTGACAATTGTGCACGTTCGAAGAGCAGGACGGAAACACACTACTCATTAATAAAAAATCTGGCTTCAAACAAAAACTAACCATCCTGGGGTTATTGGAAGGTTGAAAAATATTCCAACCCTGCATTGTCAAAGTCCACACTGCGTCCAGTATCCAACACATGTTCAGCTGAGTCCTTGATTAATGCCCGATACGCCCTCATATCCAGTGGACGTTTCTTGATGCACTTCTTGTACTCTTCAAACCTCGTGTGAAGTTCCCTGGCGGTCTGCCCGATGTACACACCGGAATAAGCTTTAGATTCCATTCTATCAGCACAGTTCGTAGAACTGACAAAGGTAATTTATCCTTAAGGTGCATCAAAGCACCTTTCTTATATGTTACCCGTATTAAGGCCGCGTTGAAAATTTTGCTTATCAGTTTGGAAATGAGCGCCAATAATAGTTTGAAAAGTAATTGCTACAGCCTAGCAGTCTAACATCCTGTCAAGTAGTTGAAATTGTATCACCACTACAGCTTCGTGCTAAAAAACCCAGATACGCACCAACCATATTAGCCCTAGCGTCCTAATAAGGAATAGAATGTGCGGTAATGCGGTGATTAACACCGTTGTCTTCCGAGAAGTTCTTGTTGCACCTGCTCAGCTTTGTGTGAATCAATGAAGTCAGGGATAAACACCAGCAGAGCTAAAATAAAATGCGAATTTAAAAGTGAATTTTCACGCTCGTGCTTGCCACGAAAACGGCGCAACGGTTGCCTGTTTTTTCCACATTTCTCGCCACTGATTCACTATTGGTCATATGGTCGGTGCTAATTTTCGGTTTCTTCAGCACGACGGTGTACATGAGTCATGGTAAACGCGCTGCTAAGTTTCCGGTGGTAATTTTACGGCTGTTGTGGGTGTTCGTGTCACAGTTGAATACTTTGAGTAATCAGGGTTCTGCATATTTCTGAACCTTGCACCATGTTGATCTGAATCAACCCGTTGGTTGACAGCGACCGCACCATCGTGACCGTATACGTGACATGCTCATCACAAAGTGACTTGTTCGGACTAAGCCTATTGGCGTGCTCAGCAATCGGTGTGTGCCGTATGCCTTTGATAAACTGGACGCATGATGGACAACGTTAATCATGTTTTGCATCTACTCATCAGTACCAAGTCCTTCGAAATATTCACCAAGTTTATCACAACGGTCCACATTGGAAGCACTGGACTCGAGTTTCGCTCTTATTAGAGCTCATCAACAGTGCATATCCTGTCTCGGGTCTGACTCGAACCCAGGACCTTCACCATTGTAGTCTCATGCCTTACGGCCTGAGATACCGACCCCCGTTTGACCGATCGCGATTGAGTCTTCATGAATGAGTAGCGTCATAAGCCCGACCAGTCGAGAAGGAGCCAGCAACATCTATTGTGGTCGTCCAACCGATCTGATCTCCTTGTCAGGTCAGTTAGGTTAATCATCGGTAACTTACAACATATTTGTGCGCGGTGCCAACAGGATAACAATATTTGAGTGTTTCTCTATCACACTCCATTCCTAGTCGAATCTTGGTGCATGGTTTGTTATCATCAGCTTGTTTTTTTATTCAGAACCAAGCTTAGGAAATTTCTGTTTTCTCAGTTACAATCAACCTAATTCACTTGATAAGGACAGACAGTCAAAAGCCGGTAGATGCTTGCAAGTACTTGGGATGTGAGCACTTTAAAAATGATTCAACTCAATTGAGTGGATCGTTTCACCTTGATCCACTGTTTGGATCAATCATGCGAAAATTGGTCGTGACAATTCAATGAACAAGGGCTTCGAAGTGTAACATTGTTTAATACTTTTTCTGTGTTGATGATCATCGAAGCCACTCTTACTGTTTTCACCTGATGAGGTCGGCTTGCCAGAAACTGGCAGTGGATTCTTGGTACATGAAATGTAAGCATTTCAAAAACAGATCAATTTCACAGAAATGATCGCTTTTTTGGATCCACAGTGTCGATCGGCCATTCGAAGTTTAGTCACGCCGATTCACTTTAATAGTGGCTTCAAAATATAACGTAGTGTACCACTCTGTTTTTTCAAAACCCGAAACCGAATGACTTGTCATAAACATTCAGCAATGGCTTGGAGGTAATCGGGGCTGACAACGGTTTCCGCTGTTTCAAGGCCAACCGTCTCCATCCAAAGAGAGCACACAGCCAGAAACAAATAGCGGTGTTGAAGTGTGAAGAAAACCGAGTGGCCCGAAAATTGTGCACTGAACTGCCTCACACTGTGATTCTATCTTCCTGATATAACTAATTGATTAAAAAATCTAATCCATATCCTTTCGTTTGTAAACGATTTTTACGCTCGTTACTCTCATGTATGAGAAATTTGAACTAATGGATCATTTGGCTCATTAAGCGTACAATTTGAGGTAACCCGATCGTGATTCGATTTCCGGTTGCTATGTAATGTTGGAGAAATCGAGTTAAAATGTAATACGACGCAGTTGATAACGGTGTTTCATATCTCAGTGTAATGAGTATCGCGTTATATTTGTTAACAAAACATAACCCTAGCTCGTGACATTTGACATCCAATGAACCCATTCTTCTCGCGATCATATCTCATTCGCTCTAAACCATTCAGTGAGGAAGGATTCGCGATTGGAAATTGTCCTCTTGTTAGTATCTTTGAATCCATGTCCCTAAACGCAACTTGTATTTATTTCCCTACAGATAATCTTGAAATATCTTTCAAGGGCTAATCAGACATGGAGTCAACTTCGCTTGCTCGTTACGTCATGTTTTCCCTACGCCAGTGCAGTTGACATCTCACAGCTGACTAAAACGATTGAGTAAGTTTCGAAAGACAAGCTCCTTTTTATTTGAAGACGTTATTCTCGATGACGTCCGTGAACGATCATATTATTTTCCGCTGAGATTGATCCTTCATCTTCAATGTTTTTATCTATCATACTATTTCTTTTATTCTTTTCATATTGCCACGTCATGAACTCTCATAGGGTCTCATTCGACAGATTTTGAACGTTGATATGTATATCATATATCGTTTCATATCGTATTTTGCAAATGATGATTTTACGATCTACATGATTGTAGAGTCATGAGCATGATCATGATCTTCACATTCCTCATCCTGTTCATCAACATCATACTCATCATCATCACTATCATAATAATTATCACCATCGTGACCATCATCATCACCATCTTTCACCAAAATCATGCATATAATCATCATCGTCATCATCATCATCTTGTTCTCCGTCGCACTCTCGTGACGACTATTTTCGCTGGTAATGCACGAAGATTTTAGAAATGACCCTTGTATTGACTTTCACTTGTCCATAGATCCCGAATAAGCTGGATGTAAATTTTACAAAGTGGCGTGAAGTAGAATGGTTGAGGTTCTTATGTGTGACACATTCGCCAAACGTCGATTCTTTCGTCTTGATCTCTGCCATTCTTTGCACGTATGTGCAATCGTGCAGCATTTCTGTGCTGCAGCTGACATCGTGCTAAATTGATTGGCCACCGGTAGTGAGCTGCATGCTAAAACAGACTGGAGTCTCACTACCATTTCCTGTTCTTTTTTCTTCCTTAAATCTGCCTAGGCCTGATCAACCTGACCGTATCTTAGCCCACGCGCAGTCTCTGACTGTGCGGCACTTTGCCTGGATCAGGTTTGTGCTTTAATACCATAACATACTTCAATATTCTCGGCGAGATCATTGCCTGTTGCTTATGAAAATACCGATGTTTACTACTCACGAGCCACAATCGTTTTGAAAATACGTTTCAGGTCAGAAGGCAATCAACTCGAATGGTTACGATCTTTAATTACTGAAATGCATTGTGACAAAAAGTCATTATGCGATCCAGCACTGCAACATTTGCTCGAACGTTGCAATGAATTATCCCGGTTGAAAGTACGAAAATTCGGGCTGGAACCAGCTGAAATTAAGGAAATTCAATCTCTGTTTTGGGTGAGTAACCTTTACCGACTGAGTATCGTCTTTTTGTTTGGTTGTAATGCCATTGTGTATTCTTAAGGTGTTCGTACAAACCTTTGTGCTATTAGATGGAGTGACGAGGAAAGAATGCTGTGATGTATGGCAGTGAAAGCCTCAGGAATATGCCGCGCTGAGGTCTTTTATTCATTCGTAAAACATGACTAAATGCGTGTTTTTGTAGATATACAGGCACCTTTTCCTAGTGTGTCGGTACTTTCCTACGAAAAATTTTCTCACACCAATTCTCCTCCCTCATCAATTCAAGAATAATTTTTTTATCGTTTGACGGATAAGCTTCCTTGTTTGTCATCGGTGTAACACCGTATCTACTTATAACGCCAACCCAAAATGTTTGATTGGCATGTAACGCATTGCTTTACGACATAGTAGTTATTGCTGCGGTTCGCGATAGAAGCGCTATCCTCAACGTTGGATTTATCATCACTTATCATTTTGCATCTTTTACATGTGCTCTATTTGTCGATCTTTTTCAGGTGCAACAAACGGAATTCAATCGAATAAAGATGGAAATCGTGCGATGGACATCTCGCTTGTTTGAATTAAAAGAAACGGATGACTTCTCTGAAATCTCAACATATTTGAAGAAGAAGGAATCAGCGACAGATTTCGGACTTGATCAAAGTGTTCTCAATTCTATCGATTGGGTTTGTGATCCAAATGGTGCCGAGAAATCAATGGTTCACTCTATGAAGCTTCTGGAACATTGGTTTGCCGAGCGGGAAGAGTGGAATAACTATGTTAAACATTTACAAATCCTGCTGAATTCTCGATTGGCTGCAGATGATTCTGTCTGCATACAAAACGCACAACCCAGCGCCTTTGATGTGGACGCAAACTCATATGATTGGGTAGGAAACTTTGTTGCCGATTTTTCGATTGCTTTACTTTTTCATCCATTTATTTCTATTAAAATTACTTTGGCGTTTCGCAATTTGGATCACATTTGGTGTTGGAGAAGTTTGCCCCTTGAGATGAATGGTAGAGTGTATTTGGCAACACTTTCAGTGATCTTGCTCTCGTGTCAAAGTGCGATATTCCATTCTATCTATAGCTGTACATCAACTCGATTGTCGTGAGTGAGATTCAATTTTAATAAAAGAGAATGTGTCTAGCACTAGTGCATTTCGAACGAAATTAGTTCATATTTTCAAGGGCCGGTACTATCAAGATGTATACAATGTGAACTTCGTAATTTACGCAAAATGACTCATGAACCAATGGATGAATTTCAAACATGTTTCCTATTAAGTCAAACGTTGTTATGGATGTTAAAAACCAAGATAATGTGTTTTCCATCTTTTGCGCATTTACTCCTAGCCGCTGCCGTCGTACGAAGTGTGTAAAACAATAATTTCCGTTTCAAGCTTTTATATTATTATATTACTGATATTGTAGAAGTAGGCTTTTATTCATAAAAGCGTTATATTCCATACACCTTCAAATTATTGATTTGTTTCGGGTCTTCAGCGAGCCGTGGATGAAACGTTTAAGAACATGCTGGAGCTGTCCCATTCGTTACGTCTCAGCTGCACAACGGAAGCTGCCACGAAAATAGATGATCAGCTTGAAGGTAAGCGTTCTTTAACGCGTGCGCACACACATCATTTTAATAACAACTCGTTATTAACTCATTCTGTTGCTGCAACATTATTGCTACAGGCAGCAGGCAAGATATATGCTTCAAAATTTTGCAGCTTTCTTTATTGTTTTAAAATAGCTAGATTAATGTTAGATTCGCTTGAAACTTTCATGGTTGTTCATATAAACTATCTTCTGTTCGTGTTAGATTTCTACCGACAAATCTGTGCACATTTTGGAATGTTAACGTATCATCGGTCCAGTTCAAGCACACTGGCAAATTTACAGAAGTTGGACACATTCCTGGTCACCTTGGTTACCAAACTGACCTCAGAGGATCAGCTGCATTCGTTGAATGATGTGCATTTACTGAAAGTGAGTTTACGCTTTATAATTTTTTTTATTTTCTCGAATTGCAAGATTCAAGATTCACAGCAAAATGGAAATACATGTACCACGCTATAGAATATACGTACGACATTTAAATAAATCATAGTTTCAAATTTCCATCCAAAAGTTTGTGTGTTATTCTACCTTGGTCATGGATTCGTAGATATTCGTGAAAGATGCATTTACCGGTCAAATGTTACTGTGACGAGTATGAGTTATCGCTTAACAAACTGGGATTACTCGACACAAATATTCAACTGTTTTTCAAAAATCAGTCCACTTTTTGATGATACAATTTCGGGTGGCATAGATTTCCACACGAACTACTTAAGGTTGTGAACGTTTGCACCTTACGATAAGTGGAATAAATCCAACACTCGTACCTTATTGACGTAAAAACAGTAGTGTTCACGATTTCGGCTATTGATGCGAGACTGGTGTAAGTTTTGCTGCGCTAAATTAAACGTAAAAACGTTCCTGATTAATATCTTGGGAGCTTTGATCCAACCCTGTATTTCACCCGTTTTACTTAGCCTATAAATGTTTTACCTTTGCACCCAGGTAGTGTGAGCCACGTCCAGAAGTCAAACTGATTTTTATAACTAGGAAATGTAAAATAACCTTGTTCAAACATTTTTTCGCATTCACGGACCTATCCCACCTGCTGTAGGTACAATCGATCAAGATCCAAATGTGGATCAAGGTGATGAACACCCGCAAATCAGTATACGAATCGATTCGAACCGAGTTCCACGAGAGCCCTTCAACGTCCAATCCAGAATCCTCCAGTTCTGAGTGGATTGAATCGATCGAACGTTCACTAAAGTCGCACGCATACATGGAGCATCTTTTACAAAGGTTGGCTTTACTTTCTCGTTTTGGGTTGGACGCATTCGGTTCATATACGTATACACGACATCTTTTATCTGTAGGTCACTCCAGCTGATTCAGAATCGTATGGAAACGCTTCAGAAACTTCCATCTGACGTGATATCTATAAGACGTCGTTCCAAGGGCCAGAGAGCTTCGAGTCTCACGAGAAGAACATGTGAATCAACAAAAGTGTTGCCTCTGCAGCGCCGGACTTCATGGCATGGTTGTTCGAAGGAAACCTCCAGTTACTACATACGTCGGCCACTGTACCCAACAGATCGGAATTATTCTCTGTTTAACATTTGGCCTTCCATTCACGAGCCTGCTACTTTCACTGATAAAGCACTAATTGAGTCCATGGTAGACCGAGAAATTTCGTCGCATTCCTTGTCACAAATGCTGTCACATTTCATGGAGGTTTCCGGCACATTGGAAGGTTATTTGTCGGAATTCGCCCAGGCTGACAATTTGTTTGATTGCTCCTCGTTGGAAGTAGATTCGGTGAGTTGAATTTGGATTTCGCTTTGTTGAAGTAATGTCAGCTAAAAAATTTGTTAGTGTTCGTCTATCAACACAATTCAACGGGTTGATTGTAGCTCACTTGACTTACTTGACCTAATCCCTTGAGTTCCTGGCGGAACATAGGGCCTCGGCAACTTGTCTCCACGTTGGTCTGTCCATAGCAGCCAGTTTGATGTCGTTCCAGTTAAGTCCACACTTGCGGATTTCCTCTTCACACGAGCGCTTCCAAGATAGCCTTGGGCGTCCGACCCGTCTCTTCCCGATTGGGTTCCATCACTTATCATATAATTGTAAATGGCGAAAAGCATTTGATTTGTGTGTGTTAGAGTGTGAAAAGGGACATATTTATTTCTTCTACGTTTCAAGGTCACAGAGATGTGAATGCACGACTGACTTGACCACACGGTTTTTATTTTATACGCGATTTTTCAGCGGGTGAATTTATTCACACAAAATTAAGAAACAAAGATGAAAATAAACACAATTAAGGGCGAGTGGTGAGATAGGCAGCTGTGCTTTCAGAATAAAAACAGCTTTCGTTTGATCAGACTGATATCAGGCTAATAAGACACAAACAATAGTTTAGTTTTTCGGTTCTTGATTAAGGCACAGCATGTAGGCTCCGTGTGGTGGTATGAAAGCACAAGCCTGATCTAGGCAAAGTGCCGCACAGTCAGAGACTGAACGTGGGCTAAGATACTGTCAGGTTGCCCAGGTCTAGACAGATATGAGAAAGAAAAAAGAACGGGAAATGGTAGTGAGACTCCAGCCTGTTTCAGCATGCAGCTCACTCCCGGTGGCCAATCAATTTAGCACCATGTTAGCCGCACAGCACAGAAATGCTGCACGATTGCACATCCGTGTGGTGGAGAATAAGCTGTGGCCATAAGGAAAATCTACAATGGATGTGCATTATCGGACGAAATGACTGATCTATCTAGCACATTCACGAAAGTGCTGAACGATAATCAGGTCTGGAATTCAATTAGGAGAGACGCAGATTAACCATGCGAAAAAATTAATGGTACTGTTGATTGAGAGAACGTCTTTTTTCGTTAAGTCTGGCAAAAAGGGGCGCAGACAGGAAGTGAAGTCTAACTACATCTATCGGGACTGAAAATACGATGGCGAGTAGCACAAATTGAGAGACACCTCGACGTTTGTTTGACTGTACGCTAAAGTCAAATTCTATCACTTGTTTTAGTTTCCAGTTGCAAGTCCATGGGTAAATTATCCATCTTGCTGACTGATCTGTTAAAACACTTAACCAAACGTTGTAACTTGTCAAGTCAGGTGTTGCGTTGAAGCGAACAGACGGTGCTAAAGCTTTCTAGGTACCCTGGTTGATTACCACAGAATACAAGTCGAGTTAGCAAGTCAGTCCTTCAGTTTTATTTAGACCAGTGTCTAGCTCTCGCAGCTGGTAATCTAAGGACACTAGAGTTGTGATCTGAGATGTTGTTATTTTAATAACGCCTTTTATCCATGTTTCTATATCAAACGTCCTGGTAAAACCCCCCGCGCTTACATTCACTTATAAAGCGGTGGGAGCAAGTTCAGGTTCCATTAGCCATAAACAATGATAGGATGGTGAAAAAAGATTTAAACACGTTGCAGAATTTTTTGTAATCGAGAGAAATGGATTGCAGTTCAGGGATCTGATGTTTAGTTGTTGGCGTTTGTCGAGTTGGTTCTATTGGTTGTGGAATTAAACTAGAAGACATTCTCACCCAAACCATTTGTAAAGCGCTTGCATTCGTCCCGTTGTATTTTCTGGGTTGGTAAAAGTTGTTTTATTGTTCGATTCAAAGATCAAATTGCTCTGCGGGCGGATTCTCATTAGCGTGTTAACACCATTCAATTGTTTAGAGTTTGTCGAGTTTTTCATTGGTCCATTGCGGCATCCACGTTGAGCTGAGAATTGATGGGCACTTCATTCAGCGACATCATCTTTTCCGTTCTGTCTGTTTGCAAAGGTGAACAATATTTTTGGCTTGCATACGCATCGTCATGCCATATAGATTGCCAACTGTAGTGAGCAGCAAATTTGGAGTTGTCCCAAGTCTGGTACCACTATTTATTTTTTTCTAAATTTAGGCACCCGAGTATCTGGAATTTATCGACGATTTTCTTTATGAAATGAACGTTGGATTTAGATTTGCAAAACAGTGTTTCCCTTAATCTAGGTAACGTCCGCTAAATGTGTAATACTTTTCTGTTTGCTCGATTTTCAGGGATGGAAGCCGAACTACCACGAACCGCTCACATCGATACTGAAGACGTTCATCCAAGAAGTCGAGCGAATGATCAGTAATTTGGAGGTAATTTCTGATTGCATAGCTGATCACCTTTTGCTTGTTGATTTAAACTATATAGTGTCTTCATCACAGATAAATATCAATTCTATTTTCGAATCCATCGATTTTCAAAATTAGACAGGGTGCCATTTATAAAATCAACTCAAAATCAAACATTTTTCTAGCCCACAAGTAGTTTCCAGCGGGTGGTGCTCGAGATTCCCGTGAACACTGTTCAGTCAACGTCCAACACTTTTCAGAAGTAGTTTGTTCTTGCACTGTTTCTTCGCAAATTATCTGAAGTCCACAGATGCTATGAGATGGTCTGAATGTGTCCTGTGAAGATCCGAGCCTGATGCTAACACACGACTGTGACATGTCCATACATTAGGAAGGCGGAGGGAAAACAAAGACGCCTAACAAAGAATAGAAGGCGGTGAAATCCAGAATAAATGTGCATCGTCAGCATATTCTCGTTTCAAAGCGGTCACAACGTGGTGTGGTTCCTTCCCGATTTCGTAGTAGCCGTTCAGTGGTGAAATCCAACGCTTGTTCATCTTCAGTCAAGGCTGTTTACAATTCCCTTCTAAATTGTATGGAAGCAGAAGTCTGATCCATGCACAGTACCGCACAGTCAGAGACTGCATGTGGGATAAAATACTGTCAGGTTGCCCATTCCTAGACATATTTGAGGAAGAAAACAGAACAGGAAATGGTAGTAAGACTCCAGCCTGTTTCAGCATGCAGCTCACTACCTCTGGCCAATCAATTTAGGACGGTGTTAGCCGCACAGCACGAAGTACTACACAAATGCACATCCGCTTCTAAATTAACCCAAAGTAACCATTTCTGACGCCTTGCATTACACAGGGAATCACTGATTCGTGAACAGCAAGCAGGATTTCGTCCCGGTAGAAAACGTATCTATCACATATTTACTCTTAGGCAAGCACTAGAACATCACCACACTTATAACCAGTCCACAGCAGTGATCTTTTTTATTTTAAGGGCGCCTTTGATTCGGTCGCTGAGAACGCATTATTTATTACTTTGTTTCACAAAAGTGTCCCGAAAAAGTACGCTAACCTATTTCGTGGGCATTATTCCTATAGTTCTGGGCGCGTTAGGGCGTAAAATAGCCTGTCAGACGACTTTCCTGCGGTTAATGGTATCCGACAACCATGTCCAATTTCTCCATTTTTATTCAATTTTATAGTTGACGCAATAATGGATGCATGTAACGCAGGCGTACCGACACCGCGACAACAAACTTTTTGATTGAGATTATGTCGACGATGTAATTTTACTCTTCAATTCCTATTCGGATGAAATAAGACGCCTGCAGGTATTCGACAATCGCTGTCTCCGCTCCATCGCTGGAGTTACTTGGCGCCATCGGATACATAACGCAACTATGCGTAATAGAATCTTTGGCATCGACGTAGACATCGAAAAACAAGTTAACGTGCATAAAATTCGCTGGCTAAGCCACATATTGCGAATGGGAAATCATGGCTTCCCTAACGCGGTTTTGTTTGCCATTTCTAACTCGAATGGCGTCGTTGTAAGGGTGGCCAGACTCTGACTTGGCTCAAGCAGATGAAGGCTTTGTTAAACTAGCTTCGGTTGGTGCAATCCATCTTCCGGGTTGGGATCTAGAATATGAAAATTCACTGTGGCTTTTTACGCTTAGCGATATTGTCCAAAATCGTGTTCGGTGGCGATCTTGTTGTAGACATCTTCTTGGAGTGTTTGATTAATCTTGTCTGTTGTCAACTGAGGAAGAAAGCTTATTATGATGTGTGGCAGTGAAAGCCGCAAGGAAGCTGTCATGCTGCTGAAGAAGAGATTGACATTTTAAAGAAGGCATAAAAAGCGAATTCGTGTTGTCGCCCTATGTTTCCACCCGTGCAAAGGAATAGATGTAGTAAGGCATAGGCCGTATGGGTGCAATAAGTTAAAAGGAGAGATAGCAGCACCGTTTACACGAAATTGGTGGTTGGTGAGTACTTAATAGGGTTTGACTTCCACCTAAATCAGTTTATACATATCAAGCAGAATACTTTACTCGAAATTTTAACTTTAAGCCATTAGTGACAAACGGTTTTCTCAAATTTTCGCTTAGCTCTAAGCCTCCCTGATAGTAGCCTCAGTTTGAATGCAGTTTTTTTATTATGCGGCACTTTGCCTGATTCTATAAAACTGTTTTACTAGACTCTCAACCATTTTCATTATATCTCTTCGTCACACAGTTACAATGTTGCAAGCCAAGAGGAATAGACTGTTTGATAGAAGAATCTTGAATTGCGATTAATAAATTAAGGATAAATCGAGTTTGATAAACCCACGAATTAGAAAAAGATTTGTGTTTGAAAGAATGATACTAATAGTCGTTAACATGCAGTAACTTGCTGTCGAAGGCAATTTCCTATAGATCTCGATGAGTTATGTTCCTTGTCTGAGAGCTTAAGGCTAGATAGGTTCGGGCAATCTCACCACCGATGTTGCCAATCCGGTTGTCGGTTTCTAACCCTCATTTAGCAAGATAATTTACCTCATGATCAATTCTTTAAAACGATCTTCTCAAATTTGTGCAAATCATAAAGACCGCACACTTATCATCATCATCATCATCATCATCATCATCATCATCATCATCATCATCATCATCATCGTCATCATCATCATCATCATCATCATCATCATCATCATCATCATCATCATCATCATCATCATCATCGTCGTCGTCGTCGTCATCATCATCATCATCATCATAATCATCATCATCATCATCATTATCAACTAATAATCGATGTAACGTATCAATATTCAATCACCGTTCATCAATGTACAAAAATTCCTCGTACTAAACGAACGCATGATTCAAACTCGGATACGCCTGACACCCATTAATATGGAATTAATGCATTACGGAAGTTCGAAGAAGTGTTCAAGCACCTTTAGTACCCGAATCGGCATCAAGAATTAGCTCATATTTTGGCTTTTACTGCTCTTTATATCTTTTCTTTTTTCAGTTACTTTTCACACGGTAGTTTCATTGTTTTGTTTGTTCAGTTCAAAGTTTCCGTTTCTTCCGATTGATTACTTATCGTCTGAATTAATGAGAGCGATATTTTGATTGCAGCTCAAGAACTCACAGCCGATTGAAGAATCGGTACCGAGCAAACGCCAGGAAGTTCCATTGTGTAGTCCTAATTTAAGTCTTGATCTTGAAAGTTTACGTGAACTCGAGGAAGAAATAACTCGCACACTGGAAGGTATCACGTAAGTATTATTTCGTTAATTCGCTGAATCAAAAGCAGCAATTTGCTTGAGACTACTGCTTACCCGTCCGTGACGGGAAAATTTCTGATGGTGGAGAGATTTAGAGGACACCGTCCCGGACTGAATAAACGTTTTGATGATAGTTGAGACCGTAACGTGGTAGTTCGAGAGAGAGAGTACAGAGCTACGCGTTGCGAGACTGCAACCAAGTTTGAATAGGTGATTTAGTGATGGGAGGTCGGATTTTATTATACTGTAGGTGAGGATCAGACCACCTAAAATTTGCCCACGAACGAGGATGCTCGGGAAAAGTCGCGACGATCGCTGGTCATAGCGTTGGTTACATACCCGATTTATTGCTCTGTGTTAAATGTTATCGAGTGTTGCAATGTCTTTTTCATATCACGGTGATGAAAATTGTGATGTGTGTTTCCAGAATTCATGAGGCATCTATTTAACGTTGAGTTCAATTGAACCGATTTTAAACGCCCAAAATGCATCAAAGTAAACCCAGCATCATGAAGGGATGCTTGTAGATGGCCTCGTTCTGCAGATTGTCTTTAGACTCCCGCCTTCTCAGATCCATAAGATGTTCTGCTGAATTTAACTGCGATAGCAGAGCGGCCACTATTTGGTCATTAGACCCGAGTTTCAATGCACGATTCTCTAACGAGTTTTCAAATGTGCTCATTCGTGCAAAGACGAAAGGATTTACGATTGGCGTGAACTTATTTCACTCAATACGCTTCTATTTTCAATCCTCTATTCGTTCATCTGTAACAGATCAATCGATAAAGAACCCGCTACATGGAACCTCGGAGGGGCAAAAGCTAGGCACCCCGAGAAACCGGAACATTACTGCATTGAACAAATCCCGGACCCAATTGTTGTACACTGCCGCGAACGTTTATCGAAGGTTCATCATGTATGTTTGCGTTTCATAATTTTGAAAGATGTATATACGCTAAGATCTCACGTTTGTGGAAGGTTTTTAGACATGTGGAAAAACACATGTTCACTCATCATCTCACTACGTTTAACAAGCCAAGTGATGACTTAGGAAACAAGGCATTACCACTTCTAACATTAAACTTTAAATTTCTTATTATTCCCCGAGATTTGCAACACAGTGAGCGCCATATGCGTCTCAGTCCCTTTGATCCATCCATCCATCCATCCATCCATCCATCCATCCATCCATCCATCCATCCATCCATCCATCCATCCATCCATCCATCCATCCATCCATCCATCCATCCATCTATCTATCTATCTATCCATCTGTCTATCTATCTGTCTATTGTTGTTAGCTCTTTCATTGTTGATTGCCTTCTGCTTTGTGTTGCTCGTTGTATCGTTTCTGTTCATGATTTTCATTAATTTAATGTATTTGCATTTTTAGGATTTGCTCAACGCAAACCCCGAGTTATTCACCGCGGGATCAATGGAACTGCATAACATCGATTTTATTGATCAAGTTCCATTGCTTTTCGGATCTCTTCCTTCTTATCTTTCCGTTCTACATTCTCTCAAATCGAAACTCGAACAGCGTACCCAGTCGACGTCTGAAACGTATCAGTCTCTGACAACGAATCACGCACAGTCTATCCTAGCTTCATTGCGGAATCTCTTCCATGAATATTTGAACAACTCTTACGACAGAGACTGCATTGGAAAAATTTCTTCGCAAACCAAGGTTCGTACAATATAATTCATTTGTCCTCGTTATTATATTTGAATTATCCTATCGTTATGGACCATCAGTCGTGGCTTGCACTTTTCTGGCACAACTATCAAGTTGTGTGCAAGCACAATCTCGGGCCAATCGCTTTTTCCCGTTGACTTTAGACAACAGGAGATCCATATAAACCGCTGACAACTCGCTTATAATCTATCGGTCGATCCGAATGAATCGTTCATATGTTGATAGGATTGAATTGAGCTGTTGCCTTAATGTGGCACGCTACGCAATTTGTTTACCCCTCGTTTTCGAGGTGAACTCGAGAAATGAAACTAGCGTTCCTATTCTTCGGGGTGGCTTCGCCTTGGCATAGTGGTATCAGCGCGCTATTCAAGCTAAGGAGCCTTGACCATCGCGGTGCATATTTTAGACAATGGGCCCAACCCTGATTTTCCAGCTCATCCGGATGTAAAATGGATCCCGAAATATTTCTCAAATCGCGATAACAGCCTGTTATTTTGTGGCACTTTGTGTTAACGAAACAGGGAAAATCATTGGCCACGTAGGACCAGCGATTTGATAAGGAATAAAAAATAACCATCGCTGCCGCCGAAAGACAATTCAGGAGTTTACAAGGGTCAGCAGGGACAAGGCTAACCACTTTTAGTTCGCTAGTGTCAGGTTGTCTTCGCGCAGTCATTTTATACTTACTTTTACTTTTGTGCGGCTAGCTCCACGGGTGGATTAGCTGACTTTATCGATATCTCGAATCATGCCAGCCATGGCGCGTCGATCGGAGGCGAGATCGTTGGAGATCGTGATCCAGTCGTCTTCCCGCCTTCGAACACCGTAGATGGTACGCAGTCCTCCTTCACAGTTGAAAACAGCTCTTCGCTTAACTGCCTTGTTGCCGACGACAAGTACGAGCGGGTTTAAGGTCGAGGACGAGTTTCGTGAGCACCGAGTCTGTCATACGCAGGATGTGGCCAATCCAGCGCGGTCTTCGCCGTTGGATGTGAACGGAAAGCAGAGGTATTCCGTTGCATCGCACCCGAAGGGCAGCGTTAAATATCCGGTCAAGCTTATCCTAAGGCAACGATAGTCAGACACTTCTAAATATCATACATCCTTTTACCTCAGCGGCCACGTCTCACATTCATGAAGCAGTACAAGCTGGATCACTGCTTGTTAAACACGTATTTTAGGCTTGAAGCTGATCCCGGGATTGCGCCAAAGGGTGCCTTTCAGCAGCAAAAACGCAGTGACTTCATTTTGATTACTCCAAATCACTAGGATCACATTACAGACACCAGAGATACTCATAGTCTTACTGACTAAACGAAGTGGTATACTAAGCTTCTATCTACAATACATGTACATCTTTTTCTACTTTACCTACACGTTGATCCGCATAATCAATGAAAAGTATATTCTTCTTTGTTTTCTGAAACAGATCTCACACCTAATGAACTACAACTTGCTTCCAAACGTTGAAAATTCTCTAACGTGTGTTCTTTCGGAAGTCCACTCTGTGCGACATTCGCTACATGAATCATTGTCTCTTTTCGGTCGATACGAAACAACCCCGGTTTCCGACGAAGCTGCATTCGAACTGACAATGTTGCAATTGAACTTATTAATAGCCTTGGTTTTGTTGGAGATCAGTTCTGAGTTATGTCTCGTACCAGACTTGATGGAGTCTAGCGTGACGAAACCAATTGTTCATGAGTTGATTATCACATCTTTTGGTGCTTTTCCAGACAGGATGAACAGTGATGACAATCAGGTAAGGTTTTCCATCTCTTGATTTTACCGATGCATCCTTTACCTTTTATGATTCTACATTATCATTATCAGCAGAGACAGTGGTATATCGGTAGCATGTGACAAAGGCCTCACTGCCGTACAACCATGAAGATAAAATCCTAGATGGGTGTAGTGTGATTGGAAATGTTACAGAATCTACAGTTGAGCAAGGTCAAACTGGGACGGAGTGTGTACATCCTTAACCAAACCTACGTATCCATTTTTGTGAACGAATAGAGCGCCACCAACACGGCAGCTTCCTTGTCACGCATCAAAACATGCTACCCTCAACACTTTATTTAATGACGCACAAGATTATCCAAGCATTCATTGAACATGCCTACAATTGATCACCACTGGGCAATATTTCGAGCCATATCTCTTAGACTGAGTGTTCACTATGACGTCAAATCACGCGAACCCCAGCTTGGAAGATAGGCTGTTCCAAGAATAAACGTTGAGATCTTTATCGGACGCTGCAAATTTGTAAAGCGTCTGCATCCTCTGAATTGGATATTTCATCAAATAAATTATTAGAGAGGCTACCTTTCGTCGCCTTTGTGTTATTTACCGAAATTCCAACCCATATAAATACATATAAACAATAACGGTGGATGCCAACTGTCCTACATCTGACTTTACTCTTGACCTCTACGATCAATACCATCTGCTATTTTCTGTCCTTGAACATTCTCCATAGTTTCCTAACTTGACAATGTGCCAAACTACGGTAACTCTATCCGATTTGTGCCATTCACCTGACTGCTGGTTTTCGCTTCCGTACACAACCAAGTCACATGTGGACGCATGATTACTTTTTCATCTCGAGGGCATTAACCTCTCCCCTCAACAAATGTTCACTGATCTTGAAAGTGATCTTAAGCCAAATAGATAGTTGCACTCCACAACTTAGGGTTTCGAGGTCACTTGCTACCTCGTATACATGATGATTCTTTGTCCACCGCGAATCAGCCACATTTCGCTCTGGTCATGAACGCGTGATACAACGGTTTTGCGAGAGATCGCATGTCCTGCACTGATACACCCTAACCGGTTTCTGGCTGTTTGTTATTCTAGAAAGATGTGCTCCTTTCAAACCAAATTCTATCAGTTGCTGAAAGCCACCAATCAGCCTACTTCAATCTGGTCGATGGCGGCTTTCATCTACATTGCTTTCATCGAACAACTTTTTGCATGGCTAAAAACGATCGTTTTGCTTAACCAGGATGTCCTACTAACAGAAGAACTTCGTGCTACATTGCTGGACCATATTGAGGCTCCTTCCTCAAACGGTGATGTACTAGACGAAGATTTATTACGCCTCATCATCCAGGCTGCATGGAAAATTGATGAATTCCACAAACGACATTCCGATCACCTTGGTGAATTACATCCCGAACGGGTGTTGGCGAGAGTTCAACGTTGTTCCAAACAAGCCGTAGAGAAGCTATTGATTTCATTGGCTAAGCCAAGGGCGGAAATCCGTCAAACTGATTCTTCACAGGAGTCAAATTGGACGACGCGTCTCATTCAAATGTATCGCGTTTATCTTGACCACTTGGAGACGCAAATCAACCGTCCAGTTCAATCTCCCGATTGTTTGTATAAGGCATGTGAACAGCATCGTGTAAGTTGCTTTCGAAATCTAATAATGAAACCCATTTATCTTTAACTATCGCTTCTATATGTTCGAGTTTATATCCCGGCGACTTTTGTGTCGATTTTATACTTGTCTTTTATACCCACCATCTTGTAAGTTACATGGATGCGCAATTTTCGATACCGTTGTCAATGTTTGAAAAACAGTTATAATTAGTCCGGGACACACCGGAAAGTTCTGGCGTATAGCATGTTCTCTACAAGTCTAAAAAAATCTGAGAGAGCGTTGTCGTCGATCGTCTGCAAAAGTTACCTACTAACGGGGATTCCGATTAATTCGCTACCCGTTCTTAGATTGACACGGTTGTACGTTGAATTCGCAGTGACAATGAAGCTCGTTATTATGCATATAGACGAAATGAATGCGTTTGGCTTTGTCGACTATGTCCAAATCGTGGGCTTAAAATACAGATCATGCCAAACAATAGTCAATTGGCTTTGTTGATATTTCGGGGCTAGATATCCGGAGTTTGTTCTCAACGAGGTACGTTCTTCTTTGCTGCACAAAGTGAAGGGAGTGCTTTATGAAGAACTTCTCTCTTCATTCATTTTTTTGAACATACGTGTCTGCTCTTCCAGAGCCACTTTTAACTCTCAGTCTTAAGTACGTTGAGTACGTTATTCGATGTCACTTGCTTATAGACGGACCTGTGAACACACTCACATCCGCATTAAATGAAAGTACAACGTGATCAGAAGGCAGGTGCTTGTCGTTTAATTAGGAAAATGCATACAAATGGTATTCACTAACCTACACGTCAACTAACGCCACACTGGCTGCAGTAGTCTTCAGCAATGTAGAGTTAGATTTACAGATTTTATCCGAAAATCTTGTCAAACATCTAGATGCCACCAGTCCAGACAATCTAACTTGGACTCATTATCTTACTCTTCTCAACGACGCTAATTGGCTTACTTCCTACACTTTGTCTCCACGGTTTTGGTGTTTGAATGAAAGTGGTTCTAGCTTGCATTTCCATCACACACACACACACACAACTCACGACCGGTTTCGTGTTGTTGACACTCACCAGGTAGGGACAGTAGGATCAGGATCCACATGCCTTCTAGCTTTGTTTTCTTTTGTAGCACACGCCATCGGTTGCCTAGTTAACCCGCAATGATTCCGGTACTTCATTGCGAAGCGTTTGTGCACATCAGACATTGTACCAAGATCATCTCGTGTGAAATTTTAATTTCTCATGAATATATTTTAGAAGGTGATTCCAAACTACATTCGATTTCACGTGAACGATTTATTAGTATTATTTTCACGAATAAATTCCCATAATTTCCGGATGGGTTCGTAAAATATCAATCCTTATCGAATACCACATCGAAACGCACTATATTACCTTCAAAAATCTTTCTATCGAAGCTCATTTGTCCAATTTGCCTCAAGGTATCCTTCTCAGAAAGACACTGTTATTGAACAAGTAAACTATTTTCCTGTTTGCAATCGTTCTTCTCTATATTGCCCAAACTAATGAACCTTAATCTCTGAAAGAAAAACTGTTTTTGAATGAACCTTTTATTCTTCTTGAATAAAGACAGTCTTTCATCGATTACGTATAGATTTTTCAATGGCATACAATCACATAATTATGCTTACAAAGGAAAGATACAAGAATGGGGATTGATTAATATGAGCGTGTCTATCTAAAGCGCATACAAACTGAATTGAGGCCCCATCACCTCGAAAACATACTAACAGCGATCAATAACTGTGAACAAGTAAACTAATGGTGCAGTAATTGAGTCATACATTGATAACACCACACCGTTTATAGCTGCGGGTAATAGGCTTCACTCGAAATTCTAATACAATCTGACTACAACTATCGATTTCTAGGTATTAATCTAGATGGCTGGCAAATCTGGAAGTACTTCAGCCCGCATGTGATGTATAGAACAGCTTTTCTTTAAGTTATCTGATTCTAAACGTGTGATTTCATGTCTGTTTTTCAGCTCACTTGTGGTAATCTTTTTTGGATAAACACCGAGGTGGCGTGTATTGTCCAAACACTTCTGGACAACAGCCCTATTGGTGCCTCGAATTCAGATTTCGATTATTCCTGTGTTGAGTTTCCTTTGCCAAAGGATTTGATTTTGCGTGGCACGCGTGTGTGGGACCGGGCGGTAGTTCGAGCTGGACAACTACACGCGCTTGCGATGCGTTGGGTTAGATTGAATGGCAAAATCGACAACTTTAACGGTACGTATCGTTCATCATTTCCGCTGTCATTCACGCTTTCGTTTCGTTTAATTTTACCACTTGCTTGTTCACTAGATCGTATGATTGGCTTGTGTCAACGGCTTCCTGACTGTCCGAAATCCTGGATTCCGCTGATACATCCAACGATGAGTTCATGGCTGGAAGCATCCTCGAATATACTCCAATCTTGCAGCAACAACAACACAGATATTCCACGAATGACTATCGAACATTTCCTCATATCGTCAGATTCTCTGGAGACGTTTCAAAGTCAGATTACTTGGATACGGAATATCGCACATGAGCTGCTGAATTTGAGATTACATGCTCGGAAACTGTTCGTTATGCTGGACGAATTTTACAAACACTTTTCGCAGCTCAACGCAAGCCAAGCAGATTATTCCACTCTGGTTTCCATCATGAACACCACTTTTCACCTTACATGGCACAATCTGACTCGTTTGCTTTTCTCAACAGTAAGCGGTATGTCGCGAAGTCTATGGGTGATAGATCTCGTCAACAAATCAATAGCAGGTGGAGTATCATCTGTTTCTCCAAACATCGCCGCACTTCATACATCAAAGAGCTTGATACAAGAACTTCCTTTCAATCCAGAGACATTTTGTCAACAGTTACGATACATTGATGCTTGCTTTACGATACCCATCAGAAGCTCTGTTCTGATGGAGCGGGCTCACGCAGAAATGACCTGGCTCTGTACAACGTGTTCCACGAATAACAATGCCTTGTTTGTTGACCGTTTAAAGTACCAATTAGATCAGCTTTGGCTGCGCTATCAATCTCGGTCACGTGAATCACGAAATGAAGCGATCGAGATGTTCGCGTTCGCTGTTCAAAGACTTCATGAGCAACACCAGCCCGTGGATCTGTTGTGCACGTATGCTGACATGACTGCTTCGTGGATTGATGAACATGCAACAAGAGCACATCAGTACCTAGTTGATTTGAGCAACGTGGATATCGTAGACGTTGCCGACGAGGTTACGTGTTTCGTGGCTAACTTGCACATGCATCTTTCTGCCTCGAAACCTTGGTTACAAGCTTTGTGCGACGCTTTGTCTGATCGACCGATTGACGCAGTCGCCACTAAGAAACTGCTCGAAGTACGGCAAACATGGACGGACTTGGTGAACAGCGTCGAGAATGTGCACTCCCACTTTCAGAAAATATCACTCAAATATAATTCGCTGGGAACGCGGCTGCGTCAGTTGGCGTGGATTATTCAGGAAATCATACACTATCAAGAAACCGTGTTCACCGATTCAGATGAATTGAATGACTTGTCCACGATTTCATCTCACCGCTCTAATGTTGTGGAGATGGTAAGTTTTATTTTATTATTCTTAACGTAAAACCTTTGGCGTTGGACTGAGCCTTTAATTCCCATTGTGTAAAATCTCATTGGTAAATTTCATACTTAAAATGAATAATTCGCGATTGTTTCGACCTCCACAGTATAACTTTTAGCGTATTGACTGATTTTCATAAGACACACTTTGTCTTCGCTATACTCAACGTACAGACGTCGCTTATTAAACGAACACAACGTTAAGGAGCAGCAGTGTGTTAAAGTAGAACTGTCGTACAAATCGGGTATGTATCCTCATTCACTTGCTTTTGCTAATCTTTCATTCATCTGTTCCTTTGGTTGAACGGGTTGGTTGTATTTCGTGTCGTTAGCCTCCTTGCATGTGGCTTACAAGATTTGATGTTACGTGGTGGTATTCTTTTCGCACCAGCGTCTTCTCTTATGGTGCCTGATGATGATGATGATAATGGTATACCGAGGAAAAGTTGTATCGGTGCATGAAGGCAAAAGCCAAAAGTGCTATTCTACTCGTTCGCATTACTTTACGGCTGTGAAACCTGGGCCATCCACACAAGACGCGAACGGAAGCTGAATGCTTTTCATCTGTGAAGCATCCGTCGTATCTTGAACATATCGTGGATAGACACAGTTACTAATGCTGAAGTGCTTTCAAAAGCTGGTCTACAGTGTGTGTTCATCCTACTACGGCAGCCCCGCCTGCGGTGGCTTGGTCACGTCTACAGCATTGAAAATGGTCGTATTCCGAAAGATCTACTCTATGGTAGGTTGAAATCAGGAAGTCTACCATTGGACACACCGCATTTGCGGTACAAAGACGTTTGCAAAATAGATACGAAAGCTCTTGGCATTGACCCCACAAGTTGGGAAAAACTTGCTCTTGACTGCTCTTTTTGCGGCACAGTGTGAAGCGTAGTCTTAACTGCTGAACGCAGATCGCACCACCGTCGTGCAATTGATGCCGATCGACCGAATAATGTCTATCGCTGCGAGCGCCGTGGGAGAGATTGCTCTTTCCGAATCGGACTGTTTAGGCATTCGAAAAGCTGTGCAGTATGAAAAAATCATGCGATTGTTATGTACATCCATGGTCGACATCGACCGAAGGAGGCCAACAACTCGTTCGCGAAAATTGATTGAGAGCAGTTCACATTCGCGATATAGGTGTCTCAAACTCATGAGTTTGCGCTCAGTCAACGCGCAATGCATCAATTTTAGACTACACCAGTTGTTCTATTCATGCAAAATTTTTGTCATGTTTATATGAAATTTCAGTTCAGCTTATTTGGTACCAATGTAATGCTGTCTTAGGTACTGATGTTGATCTTTTTTGCGATCACGCTCAATTTCTCATGTTTCTTCTATACTTTCACGTCTTTTTCCTCATTATAACCACAATGATACTGTATTCATTCTTAATATTCCTAGTCATCGACGTCATCACCTTCATCAACCATCTCATCTGCTCCATGTTGCGATCTAGCCTTCAGTCGTCTCAATTAAATATGAATGAAGGAGATGGTGTTAGTTCTAAAGTTGATATTTTACCTGTTGCTATTAGGTCCGAGAAAATAACCATCCTTCATTAGCGTGAACCAAGCGCTCAAGTTCACATGGTCATAGCAATGACTCCACCCTGATATCTTTCATGTCAGAGGCTGCACCTTTGACTGATTGACTATTAAAATAGTAAACAGAATGACAGCCTTCTCGACTGTCAGGAACTCTGTCTCACGCTTTGCTAGTAAATTCTCCATAAACGTTTGTTTCCCCCTTCATTGTAGTACTTGATACCATGGCAAACGGTGCTCACAGAACAGCTGAACTTACTGGAACGTGGAATTGATGAGTTGAAACAAGCTGCCTTCGTGACTACTTTTCGTTCTTCGACTACAGAGGATAACGCCTGTATATCATCCCCCAATTCGACGAAAGAACACATACCTATAATCACCCGATTCACAATCGAAGCGAAAGACCTAATTCAAGGCGTTTCTAAACTTCGCGTCCAACTGAGGGCCATTTCCAACCGAACGATGCAGCATTCTAGTAGCAATGACCTTGAAACGGCGCTAGATGTTTTTGAGCAACGCCGATTCATGTTGGAACGGAACCGCGGTGAAATGGAGTATTTGGTTAACTCGGCTTCCTATTTCCGTTTGCTGCCTCTTTCCATCCCAGCTTTTGCGGTATTCCTCGATGCGCTCGCGGAATTAGAGGCCTCGTTAAGCGAAGGAGTCCGTGTATGGCATAACGACACGGTTCCAAAGACAGACTATTCAGAATACGTTAGCATGGGAAATGAGTTACTGACAGATTTAAACGCGCAAGTGAATGGAAATGCCGGAAAATCAATCCTTGAACAAGTGAGAATTCATAATACGAACAAATCGATTTTTTGGCATATTTTATTGATCTTCTACCTAGTTTCCATCTGATTTTTCAACCTTGTGTTTTTGACCACTTGGTGTTGCAAATGTATCTCTTATCCTTACCATCATCCGTCCATCATCATCATCATCATGGAAGAATAAGAATAAAAATGGCTTTATTCGCTTATACAAATTTCCAGTGAATCAGATTAATTTAACGACACGAATGTCTGAAAATAGACAATGAACAAAGTGGAAAGATTTGGATTGCTGGATGCATCTTCAATTCCGAAAGAGTCCTTGATTAATCTACCAGCATCAACGAAACGCAACGAGAGTTGTGATGAAAATAGACAGAAGTTCGGCTTACACGATTTTCAAAAAATCATTTTTCAAAATGTGTTCAGCATTTAAAGCGTGTGGGTCGTAAAATATCCCTGGTTAACATGTTGAAAATGGGTGAAAACAATAGGTTTGATTGATGACCAAAACGGAGAAATGTGTGGAAAATTGATTTGAAGCAGGGCCGATTTGAAGCCCGCACAAAAGGTGTCACGATCCAGGGAAATTCACACTAGAATCGAAGAACACCGAAGGCGTATCCGGTGTCACCATCCGTTTGACCATTCTCAGCATTATTCCCACTAACGTATTCATTGGCACCATTACCTTCATCGCCGTCATCTTCATTCGAATAATGATAATAATCAACATGGTCAACGTCATCATCATCAGAACCAAGACCATCCTCATCACTCTAATCACCGACACATTCCCTGACACCAATTTTGCACATTCAACTTATGCAGATTATTCAAAATTTCTCATCAAGATCAAATAATACCAACGTCTTCTTTTCTCTGATTTCCACAGGCAATCTTTTCCGACATGAATAGCTGCATGAGCGCACGTGTTAGCCTCGTGCAAGATGTTCTCCAAACCATCAACCGCTTGAATGATTATGCGCGGATATGCTGGAAAATTTCCGAATATCACAATTTCTCCCAACTTGCGCTTCAAAATCGTTTAGAACAAATTTTGCCGCGATTGACAGACAATGGTTGTAACTCAATCAGTCTGATGGCTCAGTTAGAAACACAACTTAATTTGTATGAATCTTCAAGCCGAGATTCACCAATCAATAGATTTTATCACATTCTTCGAACGTCTGTGTTCAATGCCAATCCGGGGATTTCCAGTGATTTGGACGCGGAAATTAACACATTGTGCACACACTTTGAGCAAATTCATTCATCTTTTGATACAACCATGGATCTGATCATGAAAACGCTCCAGTGCTTGAAGAATCCGGGGAAAACTGAGCAGACGGATGGCAACAAAGAACTGTCTCTAGTTTTGATCGCCCTCACGGAAGCTCATAGGTCCAAAACATCGATTACAGATTTAGGAACCAGGCCGTCTGACGAAATTGTTAAATTAAAACAACTATTTTTGTATTCGCAACTTACCGATCAGTTTCGCGAACTGTGTCAATCGATCCTGAATCCCCAACAAGGATGGACTGTGGAGCAGCTGTTTTGTGCCTACGGAGCATCACACGTGAGTATTTGACGTTTCTCGTAAAATCCGCATAATTTCATTATTATCCAGTAGAAAAGCGATCTTCTTTCGAACAAATCTGTGAGCCCCCGATCCATTTGCGTTAATTGAGGTGCTACAATTGTTTATTTCAGGCTCGACAGAAAAGGGTGGAACAAAATTCGTATTCTTGTTTATTCTAAATCAGCTGTGATATATTTTCTAGGGCTCGATGACTCAATGCCGTCACACGCTCAACCGTTCTTTTAGAGCTTTTCATCGTAGGAAAATTATTATTTCCTGGTTCATATTACGATGTCTAGCTAAGACAAACTACAGTCAATAATCAACTCGACTGTCATCATCATCGGTATCACCATTGAAATCATTCTTCTTCTCTTTTTCTCTAATCACAACTAAGGTAATTGAACTGAGCTCATGCTCAAATATTTTTCTAATTGACAAATGATTCTACGCTTGTGTAGACGTCATTCAGTCGATGTAGATGATGAATGCACATTACCAACATACGAGAATTCCGTATTCCCCAACGCGTTGTGCTTGCTTGTGTGCGACTATCTCCCCCTGGAGGATGAGTCGGCTGCAATGAAGATTCTTGGGAATTAGGGTACAAAGCGGCGTCCCCAGCACCACTCGGCGTTTGTTCGAGTCAGCTTCTCTAGCCTTTGCACAACCAAGTGCGAACTGCAAGGCAGCAAGGAGTTGCCAGAAAGAGGTGGTGTGTACCAACTAACCGTCTATCAGACTCTGTTCCAGGTTTTTCCTCAGTTTTTTCTCCAGAAACCTTTCCCGCGATCAGTTATCCCGCAAGGCAGCGGAGGTTTAAAATCAGGGTTTTCCTTCCCTTAGATGAAATGACCTCCCAGGCTAACGAGCTACATCTGCCCGAAGCAAACTGGTTTACAGGCGCCAGTCACTCACCCTCGCCTCTTCTCCTGTTGGTAGAAGCAGTTCCACCTGACTCGGGGAGCCACTCGTGCAGGCCAGAAGCTGGACTTGGTTGTCAGAGGCTATTTGAGATACGCGCCATATGTGAGCATTTTATAAACAGTGGGAGCTTATCCCCACTGCCACCCCCGGCTATGAAAACCTTTGGAACCCCAAAGCGTTGTGTGACTGCACAGTCCGCTTCTAGAATAAAAATGGCTGTCACGACATCCACCGTATTCGATATGTCCGCATCGCTTGCCGGTCGTCTAAGCTATCTTTGTTCGATAGCTAAAACCGAAACCCGCTTCTCTCCAGCTGGAAGTTGCCGCATTCACCATGCTTCCAATGTTAGCAGTCGAGATATGGTTACTCCCAAGCCGTAGTGTAATCATTATCTCACAAACCATTATTTCGACAAAGGAATTCATCATCAGCTTGTGTGGAAACTTCTTCCAAGTACTTATAAACTTTTAGATTCTTTTCTGGTTGCTCTGTATAACAACATTAGAATTAAAAATAAATTCTGAGCAATCAAACTTGTGAAAAGTAGAAAACAAGATCAATGAAGCCTTGATTGAAATCCATTTCTATTAAAAAAAGTTTTCATAATGGTTTATCTTCTTAGAACTCAGACGTCGATTTTATAATCCTTCTTTGTGTCCCAGGTTTACTGTCAGCGATTGTTGAATGCCTTCGAAGCATCACCTGCTACGCCATCAACAGATCAACCGTCATTCGAGCTGTGTGCATCTAATCCTTCTGCGATCGACCAGTATCTTTCGTTTATCGTTTACCAAAAAGCTCTCGAAGACATGTTGAACTTGTGGCTGCTCAAGGTTGAATCGTGTGATGACTTTTCAAACGCTCTACTCAGTACAGCTTGGGAATGGTTACGTTTTCTTGGTGAGTACTAGTGATACGCGACATCATTGATTTTCGTTCAAATTTACGCCCGCGTTTCGCATTCTGCATTCTTCGTGCGCTCGAGCGTCAAAGATTGTGCCTAACGGTGTGGTTACAGTTCCCTACGGATGACGTAATAGCAATATTGTTCACTTCCTTATCCATTATGTACTTTTACCGATTTCAAGGTGTCGGTCTTCGTGTTCTCTTGATGCTTTTCCTGCCTCATATTGCTTGGCACTTTGTCTGGCTCCAGACTTGTGCTTCATGATGATGATGATAATGATGAAGTCGTCAATGGTTGTTCTGACCTCAAGTGATAAATTAAACTCTTGTTAGTCCGTCAAACGCTTCCACAAAACTGGATCATATACACGATTTTTGGGTTGTTCTCGGTCTTAAAAGCCCCACGAAAACAATTCTCACATGGCCTGTTATAGTCTGAACTGCTCTCATGCAGTCGAAGCATAAAGTCACTAGGGCAAGGGTACACTTGCTTCGATTTTAGCATGTTGGTGTTTGAAAAGAATGCAGTAGACGCTGATTCTCGCTGCTTATTTGTCCAAAGTTTTTCAGAATCATTTGTCCTTGTTCTCCGATTCATACTGCACTGAGCGTAAGATGTACTTGTGGCAAACCGTTGACCTCAAGAGCACCACCTCTCCGATACAATGTAAGATCAGAAATCGCCAAAAAGACTGATGACACTTATCGCACGTCCATCTGAATTCGGGTTACATAAAAATGGAAAGAAAACAAATAAGGGAAAACCTGTCTGGAAACAGCAACTGATGAAGATGTGCAATTAAGCAAGGCGCATTGTAGATGCTCGAATAAAACTGGCTGTCATGAGATCGGTGGAGAGTTCCATTATAAGTGATACACCAGGACAAATGAGCAAGGGATTCCGCTGTGGTTTAGAAATTAGCCTATAACAGGTAGGAGTATGTGGGATTCTTTGTCAGGCATGCACTAAATGTTAGTGTTCTCTCGCGTTGTGGAATTCATGGGTGAAAGTTGTTAACTTTGGACCAATAGTTCTCGGGCTAAAGTCGTCGGCGCAATAAATGTTTTAACCTTGTTCCATGCGAATGGTCTCGCTACAAGATGTGTAGTACAATTATGATCGTATGGTTGAGTCAACAACACGGTTTAGGATGTCGAAAGTAAAAGACATGGTCTGACTAGTGAAACTCGTGAAAAACCTGATTTGCTTCCTTCTGACCATTGTTATACGTCCCTAGCATATTCCCATCGCTAGGTATGAAGTGTTATTTGATACTGATGAATTGGTTTCTCAAGAAAACTCCAACAGCATGCCCGCTTCTTTCCATCTCGAATGTTCTTTACGGGGGACTCTTCTTATCGGCATTTTGAAGTGATCATTGTTTCATCTGTATTCCATTAGCTCTATTGCTATGACTAAGCGGTCCATCGGTTCATTGCGACTTTTAAAAACTAAAGTTCTTGCATTAAGAATTTAAACTTGAATGAATCCCGTCATCGATGTTTTATCCTCGTCGCTTCTAGCCAACACCCGTGGCTGTTTCCCCACGTCATCTACGATGGATTTAGAAGCGAAGCTGGACCGAGTGAAATCGTTAGACGTAGCATTCCGGTTGCTAACTCGACCGTCTTCCGATGAACAGCCTAAAACTTTGGACCCACGAGAGATTCCTGATCATTTGCACAGTTTTCCTCTGGAACTTTACACACAAGTAGTCCGTACCATTGAATCTCTCAACGAAACTAATCGTTGTTTGGGAGACTTGACCACTTGGCCAAACTCGACGCATGCTGATCAAATGGACATTAAGAACTTAAAGGTGAGTGTTTTGTTAGTGTCTCTCTCCGAGCGATGTTAACTAGGGTTGTACAGCGCCAGCACACGATGGTTTCATAATCCACAATATTTCGCAAGACTGTGCTGCCCATTTTGAAACCATCAATGTCTCCCACAATGCTCACAGCGATACGCGGTACCCGCGGGGGATCAGCACCGGTTGTCCGGATGCTGTAATTAGCCACTGAACGGAGATCGTACATCTCGGATGATGTTTTATCTCGCAACCTGAGTGTCGATGGCTCTAGTGACAGAGGTGAAATATATTGTCGGACAAACTGTTATCCTGCTTGAAGTACTCATTGCTATTTGTTTTAATTACTTTCGTTGGTTCTAGGTGACGGTCTTCTTAAAACTGATCCAAAATATCAAATTAACGACTTAGCCATGATTATGTGAAGCGAATATGGTCGACATTTCGCTCACCACTAACCAGTGTTGATTAATCCCCTTCTACTTTCGCACACCAGCTCTTTACTATCTCATTTTTTACAACAATTTTTCTCTGATTTAATCTAAAATCCCTTTGTTCACTTCTCCATCAGCAGCACATTTTTTTCCTCCCAAGCTTTAATGAGTTTCGATAGTGACCTTTACGCCTGAACTACCTAATACCAGTCATAGATTAGTAACAACTTTCCTTCAAGCTTCTGTTCCTAAAGCAAGCCAAGTTGCTTTCTGTCGCTGGTGATATTCACTATGGGGGTCTGCAAATAAATTACCACACCCCTTTACACGAATCAAGCCTTTTATCTTTCTCGCTTTCCCCTTCAGGCGAGAAGTGAATGGAACAAGCAACATTCTCTCTGCTTCCAATCGGCATGTGCCAAATGGTTTTCTACCGTTTTCGATACGACGCTATGTCCTGTGGACTTTGGATATTTCATCAAATCTCAGATCGAGCTTGCACGGCACACCAACATTCTCTCTTGCTCGGTTTTACGTGAGGATGTCGTGAATTTAAAAGGACAACATAAACTCTGCCGTCTGATCGGGCATTTGCCATTCACCTCCCGCAATGCATTGTCTCCTAGTCCCCTATTACATCATGATTGGATGACAATTCCCCCAATCGAGGAATCGATCGAACAAGTCAGCAGAACCGTTGACTTTAATCTGCGTCGGTTAGACGAAGTACGTTCAACGATTTTGATGACTTTTTTCAGTCATTCAAACATTCTGGGACACTCATTTCACTTCAATCCATGTTTGTAACTTACAGATACTGCTTCCCAGACGGTATCGCGGAGCGGTTTATTTACTTGGAGTTCTATGGGTTCGCGATTCGCTACTGCCTGACTTTATTTCAAACCAAATCAAATCCTCTGCTCCTTGTGGGATTTCAGAGACGTTCAATTTTGCGCTTCGCAGTTTAACGGTTAGGTACGTTTGTATGATAACACGGTGTAATAATAATCCACTTCGATACGTTCATATTTAAACTGACGCAGGTTTTCCTTAGAAATTTGCTCCTGAAACTAGACCTCCGTCATATTAGAGACAGTAGTGAGATTATACCATTTGACCAAATATTGACCAGTCCATTATTTTGCGTTATATATCCTGGCTAGTTGAACACAAGCTTACAAGTCCGAAATGAACTGTCGTGTATGGCCCTGGACTTCGGTCAGATGTTAGATTGTTTATGCGTATGCAAGGTCAAGGTCGGTGACATGTTCACTCACATGGGTAGAAGTGTATTTCCACTAGATGCCTTACGTGATTCTATAGCAGTACTGAGCACCAATATTGAGCAGCTGCACGCTTCTCTGATGACATATTTCTTCGGAAACTTACTTTTTCCAACCATTTCGGGATGCTGGCTTTCGTTGCACGGACACTGGACTCTCTATTTCTGTTATATTTGGAAGATTATCAATGCCGCAAAAAGCCCGCAAAAATTTAGTACCTATGCCCACAAGAACGCCCATTTTCACTCCCTCGTTTTACTCTTGTGAGTAATCACGTCAGCTGACCTTGTCCACGTTCATTCGTCTGAAGGTGCTCTACTAACTTAATCGGCGACTGGCCTGCAACCCTATACGCGTAATAAGTTGTCTGTTTGGTAGACCAACTACAGCTGAACTAAGTTTGGTTTTGAATCAATTTGGTATTATTTTAATTTTATCCTCTTCATACTCTCTTCTGCTTTCTCCAGGTTGCACGATCTCAGAAAACTTCAACGTGGGCTTGAGTGTTTGGAGCAACAATTACCAACAATGAGACTTCGTATGAACCGCTTGGATCTTACCACGACCAATGTTAGTGTTTGGTTGTGCCTGTTTGCAACCAGCATTTTCGATTTTAGCGCTTCATCTTTCTATCATTTTTCGTTGGTCGATTCGTTTGTTCTATTGCTCATGTTTGGCGTCCGTGTGCGCTATGATTTTGCTTCAAACGTGACTATACTGTATTTCATTGATTTGGTTTAACCTGTCTTAAGATGCAGCGTACCGTAAGTAGAGCTTCCATGATTTTACATTTATTCACATGTGAGTTCTTCACTTTGTTTCTCGGGGTCGGAATGTTGTGAGTGTTACCTGAAATAGTTGTTACGCTTGGCATTTGAACCTCTGCAGCTAAGGAAAATGTTTAGTATACTAATTGTCACATGACATACAAGGTGAAAGATGTTTGTCCAACTCTAATTCGAAAGCATTTAGAACTTCATGGTGCTGACAACATCATCTATCAGTTCAGTGGAGGATAACTATTAATTGGCTGGAAATACGATTGACCGTCCCGTTGTTAGTTCGTTTCTGTGGGTCGGTGGGCATGTCGCTTGCTCTTCGAAGTAGAGACAGACGTGTCTGCTGTTATGATACGAAATGCTGACATGAAAACACCTACCCGTTGCCGCTCACAGAAGCTGTAGGGTGCAAAATTCGTACAAGATTAACCAATCTTACACACATCACACTACCTCGTTACTCTTGTGCTATGACTTGGAAATGGTGACATCGTAAACTGACTATCAGGATGACCTGGTTACACACACCGTTTCGGATGCATTGCATCGGATTCTTGGTAATGTGGCGGTTGTGTAGTCTCAAAATACGTATTTCAAGATACTCGAATGAACATACGACCAATGCTCATGTCACGTTCGTCAAAACGGGCTTCGTTTTATGGTTTATGTAAAAAATAATTCGATGCTTCAAAATGTTTTATTAGCACCTGGCAACCCTTATGAAACCGGTGATGGTGTTGTACGTGATCAATTTGGCCAATTTGAGTTATGCGATTCGTGGACGAAGCGCCGAATTCCCAATTCTTTCTCGAGTTCACACAGAACTTCGCGGCTACCTGAAGCGTATGGCAGAGTTGTTGCATTCTGATCAGTTAAAGTAAGTTCATATCGCTCGAGCTGAATTGTTTCAAATCTGTGCTACTTCTGGGCATATCCATCCATCCATCCATCCATCCATTATCCATCCATCCATCGTTATCTTTTAATTGCTACCAGGTTATAATTGTTTTGTCTTTACAGCGGTGGGATTCCATCATTGCGATCAGATATACTTCCACCCAATCGGTTGCAGCTGGAACCCGAAGTGAGTAGTGTTGACTTCTGATTCACGCTCTTTCAATACTTTGGATTTTCAAGAAAACTGTACGATCACATGTCGCCATGCTGGTTATTACCTTTTATCTCTGCACTAATCAACTTACATTTTAGCCAATTGATTTGTAAATAGAAATTCATATATTCAGATTTGAGTTTCACATGATCAGGAAGAAACGTATGATTGCCTTGGAACTATAACCTCCTTCCCAAATTTTTCTGATGTGAACCTGCGCGAAGTGTTCACACTTTGTGAGTGGTTTGGCTCAGTCCTGGTTTGTCATCTTATACAGATAGGTCCAATGAATTATTTCAAATGTTATTATCACATATGTACGGGCACATCACGTTTTCAATATGTTGCTGAACATGTTCGGGATAGGTGGTAGATCTGTCGTCTAAAGGTGGATATGGTTGCACATAACTATTTTCTCAACTGTACTTGTGGACTTAGTGTCATACACCTGGGTGTTGGCATGCTGTAACTAATGCAAAGAGTGAGAGAACTTTGCGAATTATTTCGATATGAATTCAATCTGTCTTTGTTGGAACGAGCATCGCAAACAATTGGAATGACTGTCTGTGTGCTCTACTCATTAATTTGAAACTCGTGTAAAGCTTTCTATGCTCTTTGATATATATGAATCACGTTTTTCTCTATTGTTTCGGTTCATGTCGAAGCCCAGAAATACTTTTTACACGCCCGGATCGGTACTATATCGGTAATTATCAGATCTGATGGAGTAGAAACGTTTTGGATAGGTTTTCCGGACTTCGACCCTATGGGCATTTTGGCCATCCTCGTCTCTAATTATGTGGTCAGTATAAATGGGATCTTTGATAATCTGCCAATGACCTTATCTCCTTAAATGCCATTTGTATAGTGAAAATCAACCATCATTATCGATCACTGACCATTCAGATCAATCACGTGATCATTAAAACGGTTAATGCCATCTTGCCGCGCTGGTAATGGATTTCCATGCTGCTGCTATTGAATTATGCAAGTTGTCTTGGACCATGATGAATTTGGTTTGATCAAGAAGACAACGTTCGATGAAAATAGACGATTTGTGGTAGATGAGAAGCATGGAGTATTTAATCAAATCGTTTCTGTGAATCTAAAAGGCTCGTTTCATCAATCTAGATTCATCGCTTCAAACGTCTTGGATCTGTCACATAAAAGTATCGAAACTCATAACTCTCAAACGCTCAATCTTTCCTCTGGTGTTCTTCATTGGAAATACACAAGGTTCACAGTTTGTTTTGGATTGCCGAACTTTTTCGATTATTTATCGCACCATTGTCCATTTCACTGTTGCTGTGGAATCAACACTATATCCCTCAATCCACAGCGACCAGAGAAACAACGTTTTCAAGGTTTTGAACGTTTATATTATCAGCCTAGTATTATTTCATCAAGTGAAGAATCTCAATTTCGAATCTCTGCTCCGCCCTTTATTGCAACGAACAATAACAGTCTATTCACCAGTATGGATCTCAATTTGTGTTCCACGCCTTTGGTCAAGCCAAGGCGACAAAGAAAACGCCTGAAACATGCTACCGTAACCTCGTTGCAAATTGACACTGACATTACCCCGGATGCACTCAGTTACAACTATGTCTTGGAAGAAGATATAGATGACGATGCTAGTGGTTTTTCAACTTTTGAAAATCAACTAAGCGATCCATCGAGTAATTACACAGCGAACTGTTTGACAAAGAAGCCTCCGGTCTCACCAAGAACTTCATCAAGAGCGCATGATGATATGGATTTGAATATGGCCGGAGGTTTTCAACCTCGTCCGAGTGGCCGCCATTATTTCGAATTCGATTATTTTAATCGCTCAACTGAAAATACCACTCTCAGTCCTAAACCGAGAAAAAGAAATCAGAGTTTTACATATTTCCTTCACATGAGCAATGCTGCAGGAGATGTTGCACCGTTTTATCCCACGGAAGATATGAGAATATCCGAACTGGAGCGAGTTCGCGGTGATGAACTTGACAGTCCTCTGTCAACTAATTGTCCCGTACCAACAGTAAGGTCAAAACTGTATTCCTCTTTCGAAGCGATTTGTACTTTCGCGATCGAGAATTCTTTGTGCCTTATTGAATCACTGGAACAATCTTGGATGGTTTCGGTCTGGGAAGGGTTCAACGGAATCAAAATGGTTGAAGTACAAAGAGAGCCGATTACTATTCGGTTACATCTTTGTGCGCACAGTATATGTACAGGTGCACTTTTAGCCGTGTCAACTTGTGAAAAAATAAGTACTGATGAGTCGGTATTAAGTTTGCAATCTACTTTATCTCTGCTCCAGTTGACCGATTCGGCTTGGAAAGGTGCGCCGGGTGAAGGGATAATCGCTTTGGACAATGTACCCGAGTTTGAATTCGATGATACTACTGCATCTGGTAAGTTGAATACTTTTCAATGTTATTATTGATGTCTGTTCAAAATTTCGATAGTCACTGTCCCCATACCATCACTGGTACCAATGAGTATGTAATGGAACCATCAGTAATAGACGCTTTGGTAGCACCATCAATATAGAAAAACGAGTTGTGTATTGCGAATGAAAAACCATCGTTTTCTTGAACTTGAAACGGCGTCTTTGTAAGCAAATATTTTACAACCGATCTGGCTTCAGCTGTAACGGCTAGTCCCCTGCGTTGAAAACCACATAATCTGACCCCATCGTCTACACTCCGTGAGAGTTATGCTTGAGAATCGCGTTAGCTAGCGATCCTTCTGTAGGCATTTTCTAGAAATGTTCGATCAATCTTCCCTGCTGTTGAGTGGAGAACGTGAGATAACCTTGGAAGCCGCGGGAAAGCTATTGTGATGATGTCACTGTACTCGTTTAGAGAAATTGATTTTACAAATGCTTCATTTATAAAGTAGTTATTGGTCTGTCTGTGCTTATTCTTCTGTAGAATCAGTAGCTTTTCAAGTCCCACCCGCGCTATCTATCAAGGATTTCATTAGGCCGTGGTTGCATCAGATTTAAGCCTTCGTTACTTCATATCGATTTAATGATGTCAATCTTGTTTTATGGAATGACGAGTTCGAGTGAACCTCATGCATCACATTCATCTCTTCATATGACGCTCAAGCCAATGTGCAATGTTATTGTCTTTCTTCGGTTGATGTCGAGTGTGGATGTACATCGCAAGTGCTTGATGGTTTCATGCTGCACAGCTTTTAGAATGACTAAACAGTCCGATTTGAGAATGCAATCTCTCCCACAGCGCTCACAGCAATAGACAGCACTTAGTCGATCTGCGGCAGTTGCACGCTGGCGGCGTGATCTACGATTAGCAGCCAAGAGCTGTGTCTGCTTCTTCCCAGCTTGCAGACGACGCTTTACATAAGGCCCCTAATGTGAGCGGTCAAGAGCAAGTTCTTCCCAACTCGCCGGGTCAATTTCAAGAGCTTTCATATCTCTTTTGCAAGCGTTTTTGTGTAGCAGGTGCGGTCTGCCCAATGGTTGACTTCCTGATTTCAACTCATCAGAGAGTAGATCTTTTGGAATGCAACGTATATGGTGAAAAGACAGGATTTTCCCTAAGCATTCTTCTTAGCAATTTAACGTAATTCAACATAAATCGTTTTCGTAACCGATTGTGATTTGGCAAAAGTTAATCAAAATTGAATTTGTATAACCGCTCACCACAGCGCTAAGTGGAGCACTAAGAATTCCATTCATTTATAACACGCAGCCACCGCGCCACATCTGGCAAAGCTTTTCATCTTTGCATTTTCTGTGGCTAACCGTAATATTCAATCCAATCTTTGTTACAATCATCTTGATCAATTTTTCCATCCCCTTTTATTTACCTCGCAGCGATTGAAGCGGAACAGACAATAGTAGCAAACCATATAAATTCCAGCAATGTTGCACAGATGTGTGAATCAGAACATTCAAGGTCAGTGTTTTCTTTGTGATAACATTTTGGGATTCTTTGGCATCATTTTTATTGGCTAATATCACCTCAATGATCTGGGAGAATTCAAGCCGGAAAGCGACCTTGTTGAAAATGTACATACTTTATACGACCCTATTTTTACGTCACCTTTCGAAAGACTACTTGTATTATGATCTTAATCTCACTTGAGGAGATGTGGGAACTGAATAAAAAAACGCCTAGACTATGAAAATACGTTAAACTGAATGAGTTGCCATTATCACGCAAGAACAGCCTGAAAGCCATTAGCGGTGAAAATTGATTTGTAACGTGTCGCTTCTGACAATGTATGTTGTTTTCTGCCTAACGCGCTTGTACATCTCAACACGTTTCATACATATTGTGGCCTGTTTATAACAATTCCGATCTAGATTTGTTGTAAACCGCTACTTAATGCGGCTCTCCCATTATTAGCCACGTGAAGCTTCTCTGTTTGCAGCTAATCGTTAGAATACAATGGCCATAACCAGCTGTTTCCGTGACGATGTTGTCTAAAGAACGAAGAGGGAATAACTCACCCTCTTTCAACTGGTCACGCTCCCACTGTCAACTTTATTTTGTTTATCCTCTTTTAGTGCAATCTTCAATCTCACCTACGCAAATCGAACAGACCAGCTCAGATGGTTGAGCGAATTCGCCAGATTGAAAACGGCCGAACTGAGTGAGAGTTCGTCGGTCGTGCCAGAGTTTCTGGCTGCCTCTTGTGATTCCTTCCGAAAATGTTTGGCCGCTCTTGGATCGTCACACGACGTGTCTGAATTTGAAACTCAGCACCAAGCCGGTTGGATGAATTACTTGAACGATTTGAATACGTGGTTGCTGCAGTTGCAAGAGGTAATGGTCAGGATTCTTACGAGAACCTCAAGAATTCCGTAATGTATTGTCTCCTAGAATTGAGCCGCAGACAAGCATTCCACTTGTTCCGAAAACATTAACTGTTGAATTAACTGCTAGAATTATAGATTCTAAATTCCCATCCCTTAACAAGGTGATTTGCCCGCCGCACCGGGTTACACAATGATCACATTTGTTAGTTAATTTATGCATTACTGATTTGAGTGTAATTCGCTGGTACGAGTGCTATTCGGAGCGTATACGATGGGCATATCATTCGGTGATTCATCTATCTGATGCTCTAAAACACAGTCATTTACCAAACACATAAGATCGATGGTAAATAGTTGTATGCGCAGATGATGATCAATCTTCCACAATGCATGCCCTTTAGTCTGAGCGTTGAAACAGGCGAGGATTTGAAAGAGTCTACTTCAAATATGATATATAGAAAGGAATAACTCTGAAAATATTTATACTGATTGATGATGGTTGGCCCACAGTGTTCTTTGTACACGGGTGTTTAAGTGTGGAGTACTTTTCTCCTGCTAGCTTGATTGCCGATGGGGATGAGCAGCTTACCTAGTGCACACTGATGCCTCACAATCTTTATATTTTTAATTTTCTATTTTTTCGGTGCAACCATGCGGTATTTCATGCCATATGCCATCTCTCGGACTGTGTGGCACTTTTTGACTGACTCCAGGCTTGTGTTTTCATGCATCAATACGTTCCCGAAGCTGGATAAATTTCACACCCGTTTTCAAACATTTAAACCAAACTCAAGTCACACGATGAAAATTCATAGCGCTACGATGGTGTTCTTAACCTCATCATCATGATCACAATCACCGAATGCTTGACCACCACACCACCTTGGCACAAAATCCCAACTAGATAAAGCGTGAGTAGGGCTTCCGATACTACGGAATGTTTTAAAGATTGACCACATACACATTAGTTTTATCTACCTAACCTTGAATCAAACATGAATTCAACCGAGTTTTGAGAACCAGAAAAGTGTCAGCCTCACGACTATTGTCGTACGACTTTTACTGCCCTCTTTACTTGGAATGTTTTTATTTATTTATTTTTAATTTTTCATGTGATCGACATCAGCTGACCTTGAGCTTGTTTAGTCAAAATAATTCTTCCGGCATTCCATCGAAGCGCTTTAAATGTTTTGTTCTCATTGTTCTCGATGAAGAGTAGCTTCAAATTTTAACTTTTGTTTACCACTTTTCCATTGTTTCTGGGATCTGCTTGATGATGACAAACAAGGAAGCGGTATTGGTGTGTAAGTGCCGAGGATTTGAATACTCCATAATTAGTTATTTCCATTGGTTAGATCCACTGTGTGAATCGGTCATTCAAAGCTTGGATGTACTAATCCGATTGAAATATCTGTGAACTATGTTACATTGTCGTCACCTGATGACGGCAAACAGCCAGGAACCTGTTTTGATAGGTAAGTGCAGGCGAGTCCTACGAGTTTGATAGGCTGAATTGAAAGCACTGTGTAAATCTCTCAACCAAAGATTGACTGTGTTAATCGGAACAACAGTGGCTTGCAATTTTACATTTTCCCTGGTTCTATTCAGCATGTTTTGAGCGATTCCCACGATATAGATACACCAATAAGTATAGCTTATATTAGCCACACACCCATAATTAATAATTTATATCTGTTAATGTTAAACATGGTGTTTCACACAATTACCAACTTTTTATTTACGGTCCACCTTTTTGTCAGAGTGTTGTTACATCCGAAGAATTCAGTCTTTTGTTGACGGAATTCGCCACTCAGTTGACTTACATCGAATGCCAACTCCGTTCCGACACATGGAATGACAAGTCGTTCACTACCTCAGACATGGAAGGGGTAAATCGATCGTCAACTCATGTTCGCCTACTCCGACTACTTCGCGGTCGCTTGGCAAGTTGGTCCAATTATATTAGCTTCCTTTGTTTCGAACCCGGCGACCCTCTGGACATTGCATCACTTGGTACTCTGCTACGTCTTGTATCCTCGCGTGGGTTAATTACTGGCGACCAAGACACCCGAGATGCTTTGACACAGATTCGATTGTTCCTCCATCACCTTTTGACGAACGTGGATTCGCTTTTGTCTAGCTGGGATTCTCAGCGACTGTCAGATCAGACATCCGCTCAGCAGACCGAAGTGAGTGCTATCCCGATTCCAACCCTGGCCCCACAACCGAAGCAACGCGCCCCGAAAAAACGACAAAGGTCACACGTATACCCGCTGAAGGGTGAAGTTACACCATCGGAGTCAATAGGACTTAGCGTGAGTTTGGTTAACTTTGTCAATGAATGTCTGGCTCGACGTTTGAGAAAATTTGACATGCTGTTCGTTTTATTTTTTACAGGGTTCGGGTATTTCACTTGGCCATGATACAGATGACAATGTGGAAGAACTTGTAAGTGTTAGTCATACTTCAGGTTGAGCCTCTTATTGTAACCAATCACTTTGATTATCCGTGGCACTATGGCTTTATCCGACTTGGTTCGCGTTTAATTTTACGATAAATGACATCCTTCAAATCTTCGAGCTTTAGAATTGTGCCGATTACTGCCCTCATCATCTTCGACAACATCACCAGCAACTCTCCGCATCATTCCTCCTCTTTTTTTCTTCTAAACCTCATGGGTAGCATCACCCTTGCCATGGTCGTCGTCATCAACGCTATTGAGATTCCGGGGAATTAAGTAGAACAGTGCAGTTAAACCGCCGTCACCGCATGAGAAATATCAACACGTATATCCAATAGCAAGTCCAGTGAATTTCAATCGCGCCCAATAGGACCGGTGCTTACATCATGTTCCATTAGCGCTAGGTGGCACAGGCGATATTGTGAACACTAGCGAAGAGTGGTAATGATGTACAGATCACCACTCTCCGATATAACACAAAGACTGAAAGTGCTGAAAACACCAACAACAACAATCACATGATACCGGTTAGGAAGAATTTGAGTGACACATCAGATCAAAGTGATAACCCGCGCAATCCGGTTGTGTAGCGTCGTGGTAATGAGGCTTGCTTATATCAGATAGGCAGTGTAAACAACGATAAGACCGAAAACGCGATTTGATTTCGCTTGACATGACGTAGCTATCAGCTCACCTCTTTAAAACTTGACTTCACCCGTTGTAAAACGGAGCTACGCTTTCCACTAAATCTTTCGTGGCCATTTTACACCCAATAAGGTATAAGATTACGGTTTAGCTCATTTCCCAAATGTGTAACCGCGGATCGAACTACGAGGTTATAAGAAGACGAATATGGTATGGTATAGCACAAGCATGATCCAGGCCAAGTGCCGCACAGTCAGAGACTGCACGTTGGCTAAGATACTGTCAGGTTGCACAGGCCTAGACAGATATGAGGAAGAAAAAATAACAGGAAATGGTAGTGAAACTTCAGCCTTTTTCAGTATGCAGCTCACTACCGTTGGCTAATCAATTTAGCACGGTGTTAGCCGCAAAGCACAAAGTACTACACGAATATGCGAACCACTTTTCCTTCGCTGTATGCTGATGTGGCACACGAAAACACATTCCAAGACTCAGAACTGAGCAACCCCATCGTGTAATACAGCTTTCAGCATTCTCGCTCCACTTTCAATTACTAAGCATCCATATTGCATGTTTGTTTGATATTGCCGTCGTATATTGGCACTTATTCCCGGTCATCGGACGGGAATTTCCATCTCAGAATGACTACGTCTCACAACTACATGACACCGCGGTTGGATCACCACTTGCCTTCTTTTTGACTCACGTCACCTCCATTCCAACCGCGTTGAAGCATTCCCCCGGTGCAAGTGTAACTCCCGTATTTACAGGCGTCTAATCTATTTCATATGGTTGTTTTTAATATGCAACTTCATGTCGTTCACTTTTTGAACAGGTCTCCGTAACTTCAAGATCCAGTGTCTCTTCCGAGACGGACTCGGGGGATGAGTTAGTGGCGTCAGTGTACAAAGCGTTTTTTCAATTTTTGTCGGTGTTCGATGTGTTTTATATATTCGTTCTGTTACCCCGGTGTCAGCTGTTTTAATCTTGTTTTTCTCTGTATCGCAACAACGCATGGCTTGCTTTCCTGTAATTCGCAGCACTTATTCACGATGTTCCTATTTCTTTGTTCTATCACAGTCTCCCCGCCCAAGACTGTTGGATCCAAGAATGCGACAAGTCAAGCGTAGATTTATTGGCGGTCGCTTCAAACGCATGCAACAACAAAGACCATCGACCACAGGTGGATCTTATCGACTCAGAGTATTCACAGCCTTGCATCGAAACTCTACATCTTCATAGCAAGCTCATCGATAATTCTGATAAGGATTTCCAACCATACACCGTTTACGCTTTCGAACCGTCCACCGAAACACGCACCTTACTGGAGACTTTACCGCACCAGAAAATCCTGCCAATGTCCGTTCAACATTCAACCCGCGAGATTTCTTCACGATTGCATGTTGTAAAACGTTGTCTTTATTCATGCACCACCGTCTTATCGAACAAATTTCGCAATTTGTCCAAATTTTCAGGCGCAGAACAGATTATTTCCTCTGTCATTCACCCGAAATTTCAAGCGATGCGCAATATATTCACAGACTTCATCACACGAACTTCCATTCGAATGGACAAGCTAAACAACGCGAGACCCTCGAAACAGATTCGCAACATTATTCATCATGTTTCGCCTTTGATTCTCATGGCCTTGTGCTGCCTTCTTGTTTTGTGCTGGTTTATCTGCCAACTTTCAATCGATAAAAGCTGTGCACGTGGTCCATCACAATGGTTCACGAGATTTCTCGAACAAGGTCACATGCTGAAGAAAGCGTGGCCGCCAAGTGAACCCCCACTGTAATGAAAAGTAGTCATGTGCTGAAGATTTCAGTTGACCACTTGCATTCATCCATATGTGACACTTCATCAACTTCCACACAACAGATGTACAGTTTACAGTATCAATCGATTGCTTATGCAACGCAAGATTTGACAAATGTACATGAAGAAATTGTTGAAATAAAAAGCATTTAGCCCGTGAATGTCATTTTTCTTTTTACTTCAATCAAAGCTTCAATTATTGAGCTTCCAGAAGAATTCTAAAGCATGTCTTCATTAAACAGTCTAGTAATACACAAACCTTCGAAGTAAGTTCAGCAATTTTTTAATCCTCTGTCGCAATTTCATCATCGAGCACACGTATGGTTCCACACAAAGGGCAAATAGACATGCAGCCGGAAAAACAGATATGCAAGGGCGCACAGATTGAACCCTTATGCGAAAAATGGGGATTATATGACAGGTAGCTTATTTTGGTGGTTTCACTGCATCTGAATTTGTATCATTTTGGTTTTTTGATATTCTCATTGCAAAATATATGACCCTGACAAAACATAAAAATTATACAGTGTACTATAAACTACAGTGACACGAGTGACTTTGGTGTGCTAGGTGGATCATGTTGATCTTACCCAAGCAAAAGTGTATTTCCCGTTGATCCTAGTTCTACCATGAACTTCTGATTCTCAGAATGCCACGTGGAGGATTGGCAGTTTGGTGGTTTTTCTAGCCTCTACCAGGTTTTGTGATTAGGGCGCGGTATAGCAATCCGTGGGAATGCATTCTTAGAACGTGCCCCATCCATTGTAAACAATCTTGCATCAGCGTAGTAATTACAATCCGGAGTCTAAACCCTAGCAGTAGCAGGATGCTGCCACCGGATTCGAGCAATCTTTCGAAGGTGACAAGTGTCAAGTTTCAAGATTCAAGAAGATTCAAGAATTTATGGTCACAAAAAGCACATAGTTTCACAATTACTATATCATAGTAAATATGCGTTCAATAAGAGGTATAAAAAATCAATTATACGATGTCACTGGAGTCAAGTAATATGCTTACCCTGAGTCAATACACAGGCATCGTCAAATCGTTATGTAACAAATAATTGTCCAAGGTTCGAGTGAATGTTTGGATACAGGGAGAGGTGATAATTGCTTCGGGAAGGGCATTCCACAGGAAACAGACACGTACCGAATAGAAATATCGGCGACAATTAGTACGGGAATGGGGAATTTGTAGTGCCGCTGAGTGGCTACGTGTAATTCCTGATTCACGGTATTTGAACAAATGTTTGAGTGGATGATCTGGAGTATTCAATATTTTGTAAGTAATGATAACGTCACTTCGAAGTCTACGTTGAAGGGGAGTGGGGAGCTTTAGCTTTTTCAACCTTTCCTCGTATGTAAGGTCTCGAAAACCACGCACGAGTTTAGTTGCACGATGATATATCCTGTCAAGCAAGAATATATCTTTTTTCATCCACGGAGTCCATGCTTGCGATGCGTGTTCCATTGTGGGAATTAAGTAGGTCTTCATGATTCTTGGCAACGTTACAGGCGTAAAGGTTCTGAAGATCCGTCGAAGCATACCTAGAAGCTTTGAAGCACGCTTGTAAATGACCTCACAATGCACGCTGTTCTTTAGGCTGCCACATATCCAGACTCCAAGATCCTTCTCCGATTCGGTCCAGCTCAAAATCGTCTGCCCAAAGTGATATTCGTACTGAAAGGGCTTACCGATTTGCAGTAACTTGCATTTTTGAAAATTGAACGGCAGTTTATTTCTAACTGACCATTCGTGTAGTGCATCTAAATCACTTTGCAGTTTTACGCAGTCTGCAGTTGATTTTATTCGCATCCAAAGTTTAACATCATCCGCAAAAAGAACTACCTTGCATGAGAGCGTCTCAGGTAAATCATTGATGTAAACTAAGAAAAGCACTGGACCGAGAACGGAACCTTGCGGTACACCACTGGAGGTATTAATGGCTCGTGATTGTACCCCGTTAACTCGAACGGTTGCCTTGCGCCCATTGAGGTAGCTTTCGAACCACACGAGTAGCTGCCCGTCAATACCAATCTGTTTCAGCTTCCGTAGCAACAGGAAGTGATCAACTCTGTCGAAAGCTTTCGACATATCCAGATAGCACGCGTGCACACTGTCTCCTGCGTCAACCGTTTGGGTCCAATCGTTTAATACCGTCAGCAAGTTTGTCAAGCAGGAGCGAGCTTTACGAAACCCATGCTGGGCGACAGATAGTATATTTTGTGATTCCAAGTGATGAACTATATTTTCCGTCACTATGCGCTCCATCACTTTGGATATCACGGGGAGTAGGGTGACAGGACGGTAGTTCGCGGGATCTGAACGGCTACCACCCTTATAAATTGGTGAAATTACTCCTGTCTTCCACTCTGTTGGCACCACTCCTTCGGTTAGGGAATGTTGGAACAATTGGCATAGTGGTTCACACAGCTGCTGGTCACAGGATTTTAGTAGTGCTGGTGTTATTCCATCGGCTCCAGGAGATTTCCTAGGGTTCAGTCGACACAAGTGTCTTCGTATAATCGCTGAATTAATCTCAATATCATTCAGTTTTTGAGATACAATCGATGTCAGTAAATTCTCATTCGCCCTAACCGTTATCGGGCTAAACACATTTTCATAAAATTGAGCGAGAGTATCAGCCGTTTCCTTTGCTGTGACTGTTAATCCATTCTCAGAAATAACAGGAAACACCCCTGGTTTCACACTGGACCGAGCATTGACAATCCGATAGAGAAGTTTAGGGTTTTCTTCCATTTTCAAAGACAGAGAGCGATGGTAATATTGCTTGTCCTCTTTGACGAGAGCATTCACTTTGTTACGAATTTTAGAAAATTGCTGCCAAGAGGCATCAGTTCTGGTCTTTCGGTGTTCAGTCCAAGCAAAGTTTCGTTTCCCGAGCCATTTTTTGTGCGACTGCGAAGCTTAAATCGGAAGTCACTTGCCCGTCGTTCATCAACAAATCGCGAATTATGATCTATGTTTGACTGAAGTATTTTCGTGAGCTCACTGCATTGTGTTTCGGTGTTGTGCTGATCAAGTTCTTGCCAATTTACTAGCCCAAGCGATCCACGTAGACCAGCGTAGTCGATCTTTCTGAATTGTTTGGAGGACGCACAAACTCGTCTAGCACTGCAAACAAACTCAAAGGCTAGCACCAGATGATCACTCCGACCGAGGGGCGCAATGTAGTCAACACCCTCAACTGCTGTTTTCTCTGAAGTAAAGATTAGATCCAAAATTGATGGCAACTCTGATCCTCTTCTATGAGTAAAGTCAAACACATGATTATGCAGTGGAATCATGTCGATCACCTCACGAAATTTGTGATCAAATGTGTGTAGAGGTTGATCGGATCTGGCAAAGAGATGAGGAAGATTGAAGTCCCCGATGAGTAGTAATTGCGAGCTACGCTTCTCTCCGGCGTAATTTAGCGCTTGTAATAACCTGTCATTTGAGTATCATTCGAGGCTGGAGGGCGATATATGATTCCAAGAATGCAATCGTCCTGTGACACATTCGTGAGACTGCACCAGAGGGTATCTTCGAAATCAAGTCTTGGATCGTGAATTTTCATGCACTGAAGCCGTTCGTGACAGTATAAAGCCACACCACCACCTTTTCTTGGGCGATCGTTCCGTATTAGCATCATGTTGGGGATTGAGAGTTCACTTTCAGTCATACAGGATTGAAACCAGGTTTCAGTAACAGCAACGAGGTCTGGCGTGTATCGTTTGCACAGCTCGGTCAGTTCAGTCAATTTGTTGAACAAACTTTGAGCATTGGTATAGATGCATTTAAGTGAGTTTTTAGAATGTAACACCGAGTCAGTATTAGTATTTATTGGTCCGACGATGTGACGTCGGACCGAGATCGTTTTTTGAAGCAATTTGAAGTAATTTCGCGGGCGAATTTGCACCAGTTTCGGATAATTGCGTAATTGAAAGGCTCCAGGTGGACCTCAACAGCGGCTTTTGAGTTGCACAGTCTAACGTTTTCAGGTAACCTGTTTCTGTTCACTTTTAGCTTGCTTCGAACATCATCCGCCATGCTACTTGAAAGAAACGTAACCTTAAGTGGATTTGCCCCTTTCCCGTGATAGTTCGGCGAACGAGGTATTCTGTATGTGTCGACAACTACAGAATTTTGGGAACCGATATTTTCGGCTATAAATGACCATTGTTTACGGTCGTGCTCTTTGTTTTCGAAGCCCGTTGTGGTGCCCGAATTTTCTGGAACGTCAAGCAGAATAATACTCCTTGGTGCTGTTTGATCCCGCCTATTCGGTGCTTTTGACCTTTCCCACCAAGGAACGTCAGCATATATACGGTTGGGTAGGTCACTTTGCGTTCGGAGCAAATACGAATTTAGTAGGACATTTTCCATGTCCTTTTCGTTGGCGAAAGTGATTTTAAGGAGACGTGGTTTATCTTGATTCGGGGATTTCGTATGACGAGTGAATCGAGTTACCGACACGGGGTGTATAGTGTCTAGGCCGATTCGATTACAAACGACGAACCAGTTTTCACGGTCATGCTTTTGCCTTTCGTGAAAGAGCGTCACCTCTGACTCAGGAATATTGGTGCATATTACACTTAAATTTTTTATGCGTTTTATCGAATTTTTCTGCTCCCCGTGATATGGAACCGTTTTACTTTGAACTTCCTCTTTTGCCTGAGGTTTAGGGCTCAATTCTAACGCCAAACACTTATCACCTTTAGTCACCATCTGGGCGAATGTTAGCTTGCTGGAATGAGACGCGTTCACTTGGAGCTCTTTTGACGTAACCCCTGAGTCTGGAATCGATGGTACATTATTGACTTTTTTCAACAGTTCCGTCGATTGATGAAGTTCAGATTGCTTTTTGTTATCTTGAGCATCATCTGCTTCGGGTTGAATCGCTGGGGCAATTTTATCCATCAAGAGTGTTTTAAGCCTTTCCTCAATTATTCGATAATTATTTTCTAAAATTTCTAACCGAGGCTCAAGCCTTGCCTCATAGGCAGCGTTGTGTGGATTGTCGCTAGACTGTTTGCTTCGACATGAAGTGCATATGTAACATACACTGGGGAAATCAGGAAACCAAAGGGCATCTTCGGATCGGCTAGGTTTATCAACCATAGAGAATCGTAGCGTGCACGATCGTGTTAGAAGAACTCTAGACCTGTTTTGCATATAGGGGGAGCTCATTCTCAACACCACCGCCATCAGATGTGTAACTGTTAAGGCGAACAGTCATAGATTGACTTCAAAGAAGGTGAGATTCAAGAGAGATCCGGCCCAGCTTTAGGTAAGTGTTTTACACTTACTATACTTTAAGGCCTCACACGCCTAGTGGTCAAGGATTTGTTGCAATAACAAGAATCATCTCCAAAAAGAGCAATATTATCAACATACTCTAAATCGCTTTTCCTTAAAACATAGTCGATCATGAAAGTAAAAAAGAAGAGCAAGATGGGGAAGCACTGCCGCACCCCGTTGGAGGCGTATAACGAGGATCACAATTGTTCGCACATTCGAATCATGACGAGGTTATGTGATGTGATGCTTTTAGAATTCAACAGTAATTCCCGGGCAAGTCATGACTCAAGAGACGTTTCTATAAACTTTCGCGATCGATGTAATCGATTGTCACTCGGATGTCTAGGAACTGTAGGATAATTAGTCCATGAAACACATGACATTATTGTAGTTTACGACGGAGCATGATCTACACAACGCAAAGCCAACCTGTTTCTCACGGATCTGTTCTTCCCATGCAGCGCTCAACTGGTGAAGCAAGACGGAAGTCAGTGTACAATGAGCCACTGAAATGAGACTGATATGTCGATGATTTTCACGGGATTCACGCCTTGTATTTTTTTTAAAATCGTGACAGTGATTTTCTCTAAGAGCTTGGAACGCATTACTTATCACTTTAAGTTTACATACTAGTGACGTAAATTAAGCATCAGGACCTGACGAGTTCCGTTATTAGTAGTTCTGATGAACTGGAGCAGTTCTCTAGAATTGCCCACAGCCGGCGCACACGTTTAGCTGCATAGGAAGTCAGCCTACAACCATTCCACGCGGCTATTTTCAAGGAGGATTGTATCCCAATTCATTGCTTATCGATTTTATTTTGGAAACTTTGGAAGTTGGAACTCCCTGAGAAGTATGGTAGACATTAAGTGTGGCCACATTCAGCTGCCTTTCGGCATTCCATGGTCTCCCACCGAATCGCGTCGTGAACTTATCAAAGACTAAGCAGTGATCAGACTCTAGACAGGTTCCCAAGTATGAACTGTACTGGTGTATACTACGCCGCTACGAGTAGCGGATAGCGATGTGGTCAATGCGTAGGCAGCAACAAAAAATAGATTACGGGATTTACTAGGATATTTATTTTTCCCAAGAACACCAGTGTAGTCTTGCCGCATCAAAACGGTTGTCGACATTGGTCCAGTCCAAAATCTCGTCTTCAACTTTGCCGCACAAAAACTTCTGGCCAACTAGATTCTGTGACTTCGCCATCACTGCATGGGCATATTTAGTATGGTTCTCGTAAGTTCAAGGGCTTGGACAGACAGGTTTATGTATAGGCTTTTACGACACTGCATACATCAAGGCGAAAATGTGAACGAGCCAAGAATGTTGTTTGCTTTCAGATGCCGACAACTTGAAAAGTACTCGTGAATGATAGAACACTCTGGTGGCACTATGAGCAGACTATGTATTTCAAGAGGGTGTTAGGTTTGGAGACCTGGTTGATTAAGCTGCACCTTTGCCAGGCTACCAAATAGTTGATAAAATAATCTGCAAACGGTTAATACAAACCTTTGCACGTTGAAAGGAACAGTGAAACCATTGTAAGCAGAGATTATGCCATGTATCTCTATTTTAATAGCTGCTTGCAGGAAGCAGGTGAAAATAGCTTTGTTCATGTACATGAATTAAAAGCAACCAGATTAATTTCACAGCACGACGTTGTGGAAAATAACAAAGAAGCTCACTGAACCTGATCTTACTGTCTCCATTTGATAACGGTAAACAGCCAGAAACCGGTAGTGGTGTGTAAGGGATGGGGATGTGAGCACCACAATACTGTAACAAAGGAGTATTTACGGTAGGTTTCAAATTTTTAATCGTATCTTTATATCGGAAATAACATATGGTTTTACAACCAGGTATCGTTCTAGGCAATGAATAAGAGTCGAGATATTGGCTTCGCGCGGAGGAGAACGATTTGCAGGCAATAGTCGCCACATTGCCCGGTTTTCTAGGTCGAAGTAGGGAGTTGCTTTTAATGACACCTGGCTCTTTGGTTGAAAGGCTTGACCCACAATGCTGCGGGTTACGAATGAGTTTAGTCTGACAACTATCCACTGCTTTCCTGGTAGGCGTGGACACGTCGCTGCCTATCCCGTAAAGTTTAATGGGTCAAGGAGTTACAAAAACTATCACACCACGCTAAGGTATAATTTCAGCTCGATGGGTAGCATCTTTCAGCATATTTACCAATCAAACTAATTTACCTTTCGGGAGAACAATTGTTATTTCATCCAAATTGTTGAACAGACTAGATTCAGTGTTTCGGTGCTCAGATCCCATGCACTTAAACACTCAGTCACTCAGTCCTCTCCGTGCCGGGTGGCACATGAGGCGAAGACAACTTCACGCCAGTGGTTCCGGTCTGCCGCTGCTTCCGTTGCCGTCTGCACCGTGAATCCTTGTGCATGTAGTTCGCGTTCCAACGTTCTGCGCCAAGTTTCCTTGGGCCGTCCCCTTTTTCGTTTACCTTGCGGACGCCAGTGAATGGCTACCTTCGTATGCGAACTGGGATCCATCCTGCAGACATGGCCGAACCATCTCCACCGTCGTCTTTTGACTACGGTAGATACCACCTCCAGACCAGTTTTTCTCAGGAGCTCTTCATTCGAAATGGTGTGTGGCTAAAAAATTCGTAGAATCCTTCTCAAGCACTTAGTTTGAAACACGTTCATTCTGCGCTCAATGGAATTCAGCATGCAGAATGCTTGGTTCGCCTTCCCGATCCTTCTCCTGACCTCATCTTCACAGTCACCATTTACAGTCAGTTTGCTCCCAAGGTAGACTGTATCTGTAACCTCACTGAGCGGTTGACCGTCCACGAACACTGGTGGTTGCTTCGGAACATTCTTCCGCATTACCTCCGATTTGCCAGAGTTAATTTCTAAACCCACCGTCTTGCCAATTTCGGATAGTCGATCGCTATTGCTCTGGATGTCACTAATCTTGCACGCCAAGAGGGCAACATCATCCGCATAGTCCAGGTCTTCTAGCGGTCCCGCTGGGGTCCATGGAATTCCTGCTGCCCTGCCATCGGTCACCTGTCTCATAATCCAGTCTATTGTTAGGGAGAAGAGTATCGGTGAGAGGATACATCCTTGCCTCACTCCCGTACGAACCTCAAACTTCTCAGTGAGCATTCCATTGTGAGCGACTTGGCATTCAAACTTCTCATAAAAGGTTTTTATGAGATTTACTATCTTTGATGGTATACCATAATGGCGGAGGATTTTCCATAGCACTGGTCGGTGAACGCTATCGATTTCTGGCTGTTTGTCGTCATCAGCTGGAGACAGTAAGATTTGACTAGATTCATATTCAAACGATTGAGTCAGGTCAACAATTGGCAGTTGGCCAACATCTGGCCCATTATCACATTTCAGTTTCATCGGTCCAACATTAAGCACGCAGTGCCCCGCGTTTCACAGCGACTTAAACATACACATCAATAGTGACAAAGCATTTAGCTTCACAATTACCGTAGAATTTTAAATATTCGCTCATGGAAAAGAAATAATGCATAATCAACCTCAATGATTCCATGTTATGTCACGTATGGTTGAGTTACATACTCATTATGAGTTGCTACATAGGTGCAGTTAGGTCATTTTGCAACAAATGAATGAACGTCTCGACCCTGAGAGTGATAACAGTAGTTGCACGGAGCACATTTCAAAGGAAACAGATAAGTACGGATTAATATTAACGGCGACCGGCGTGGTGGTAATGGGGAATTCGTAAACTTGCTGGGCGGCTACGTGTACGTCACGAGTCATGGTATTTGAATAATTATTTAACGGGTGGTTTTGCGTATATAATATTGTCGCGAGGGGGGGCAGAGAAGCCGGAAACGATTGAGTCAGGTCAACAATTGGCAGCTGACCAACATCTGGCCCATTATCACATTTCAGTTTCATCGGTCCAACATTAAGCACGTAGAGCCCCGCGTTTAACAGCCACTTAAACATACATATCGATCGTGTATCGATTCATCTCTGAGGTCAGCCACTAATTGTGTTCGCCCAAGAATCCCACAACATAAGAGAAGCCGATTGGTCAATGGCGTTTATTACGCACAAGACTAGTTTCAAAACACGCCTTTCTTATATAGACAAAACAGACAACCACACCACTGATCTTCAAACATGCCTGCCCCGGTTGTCAATTCGATTTGATTTGTCAACTAATTTCATGGCAACCGGTCGAATTGAAGCCCTCTTCACGCAGGGCTGGTTTGACCGACTTAGACGAATTGCACATCGTTCGATTGCGACTGATGTTGCCCATCTTTCCATACTACCGAATATGTTGTTGTTCGAACCGTTATAATGCAATCATTCCGAAACCCGAAATATTACTAGTTCGAAATTGTGGTCGTCGGTATTTTCGGCGCTTACTGCTCGTGTGTTGTGCAGGCGTGTTGAGTTCTGCATATCATCCAAAAGCTCGTGAGTATCACTCATCGTTAATGCATGTCATGCCTCCACAATATGTTGTCTGAAAATATCACATTATTCCGAACATTTATATGAAGCTGGGTGGCGAGTCACAACCGTTGCATTCGTTCCAAGTACCTTAATTTTTCGATAACACTGATGAATGTTGTTACACGATGTTATATTCTATCAAGCAGTAGAATATCCTCCTTAGTGCCATAAAGTCCAAGCTTTATATGCGGGGTATGTGTGTTTTCATCATCGTGAGCAAAGTTCCAGGCTTAAAGTATCTGATAATCCGTCCAAGCGTACCGTAAATCCCGAAAGCACGCATGTACACAATCTCACAATGCATGAAGTTATTTAGGCTACCGCATACTCTGACTCCAAGATCCCTTTCAAACTAGGTACAGCACAAAGTGATATGTGGATTAGAATGGCTTATCAATTTGAAGCTCCTTGCATTTTAGGAAATTAAAAGGCAGTTTATTCCTCACATATAGTATATGGAGGACAAGAAATGTATGACTGCAAACGTGACCATTACTTGAATGCCGGAACTGCGTCTCTCAGCTAGTTTTTCTCGGTGGTGTATGTGCGATGTCACTCATTGGCCACTATTAAGCTGTCGCAGTCACTTTTTCGACTAATGTAGAGCAGGTGTCGTTGCTAATTTGGTGCAAGAACTTTTTCCCCGAAACGTGCAGCCTCGATGGAATTAAAACCATGGCCCCTTCGATAATAAGGCACACGTGCTACGTCGTCTAAGCGACCGCTGCCCTTATTAGCTAAATAGCTCATTAAAATGTCAGTTTAACGTTTTGTGCAACGCATCAGCACACTTTTTAAAAACTCCTCTATTCCACTTAAAACTTATATTTACGAGGTTAAAATTCATACTACCGTTACGCTGGAGACATTCGGAACACTAATAGTGTGTGGCGTATTATTAAGGTAATCTCTGGATATTACCCACGAGAACTGCAAAATTTTATCGTACACAGTCTTACTTACTACCTAAAAACTTCATGACCGCTGGGAGTGAGCTTGAAGAGGATCGCTAAAATCAGACCAGCATTCGCGGTGCTAGCACCTTTGGAAGCGGTGATATATGCCGCACTGGCAGCAAGACATTACTTCGTCGAAGTCAGTTTAGGCCATCTTTCAAAATCCAGAAGTAGTTTAGCGTCCCCGATGTTTATACAAAATTGTTCAACTATGTCGGTGGAAGCACAATGTATGTCATTTTTTGATAGTCTAGAGGATAGATGATACTTCCGTACAGCCCTCGGGTCAGTTCACGCCTACAACAGAGACACAATTATGTGTTAATTTTACCTCATCCATTGAGCAGCATTTGAAATACACTTATTTCAAGAACTCTCAATCAACAACAAGTTTAGGGCTATCCAGTCTTATCAGAAACAAGCAAGGATGGGCATCGATTAGTATTATGAATCTTATATTTTCGTCACATGAAGTTCACTGTATGAACAGATGACAAAAAACGGCTTCCATTTTAAGCCCGCCAGGGATCATAGGGGCCAGTGCTTATCGCCGGTTATACAGCATGAAGTGATTCAGGTTTTACGCTCACACACCTATGTTTCTGACCATTGTTTGTACCTAGTACCTATTTTACACTTGAGAATGATTGGGAATGCTATTGAAGCCGAATTTCCTAAATGTGCCACCGTGACCTGTTCGTTTGTACTACGCATATGTCACGAATGCACCAAGGATAAACTGGAAGACAAGAGAAGATTCACTGTGGTTGCTTAGCACGGTGTCTCCTGGTGGTGCATCATCATTACCGTTTCATTCCACTGAGAACGGTGTTAATTACCTGACCTTTGAGTCTCAGCTGCGCTCAATTTTCAAGAGTAAGCAGGACAAACATTCGTGTTACATGGAAACAAAGGTCAGAATTAAATTGATCAGAAATCCGGAATGTTTAATATTTTCACATTGATTGCATACCGGGCGGGGAAAGCTCACCAAAGGATGTCCCATGATAAATTCAACATGCCACTGACGCTGTCAAGCATTCATATACAAACAATGCTGTGCTTTCTTGCTTGTCGCTGGTAATGAGCAAAAACTGAGAGCTCGCCGAAGAATTCGTGCCTCTTTCTAAGTTTCTGGTTTCGGTTAAATTCAATGTTGACACATCAACACAGGTTCAGGCTAGTAGAGTGTTTAGCGCTTGCCCATAATCTGAGACTGGGATCTCATGCTTATCTAAATGCATATTTAGCCGTACGCTTACATATTGGAAGTCTTGTGCGCTCTTTCCACTATATCCCACTCAAAGGCTGCTGGGCCTGACAATCTTTCCCTTATTTTACTAAAAGAATGCGCACGTTAAGTTTCTTTGCCTATCTCATCGATTAAAAATAGATGCATGGAGAAATCTATAATATCTGACTGTTGGAAACCGGTACGCATAAACCCGATTCCCAAAAATGATTCTGGGAAGTACCGTCCCATCGCTTGTAAGCCGCAATTCCTCAAAGTAATTAAATGTATTGTTCTCCGACACATGGTTTTGAGCTGACTACTAAAAGATTCTCATCAGTTTGCAGACTGGAAAAATCGTCCGACGGTTGACAGAACTGCTGTGCTAACGGACCACATGTCCCATTCAGTTGATTCGAAATTGAAAGCCGTGCCTGTTTTTTTGAATTGATAACACCAACGCTTTCGAAATTGTTATCAGGAATTCTTTGTTTCAAAACCTTTCTGACTGTGAAGTCCCTGTGAACATACTTCATCCTACTTTAAAAGCCGTGTACAATATTCGGTCGTGAATGGCAAATTCTCGCGTTCAATCTTCATTCCTCGTGGTGTCCCACAGGACGCGAATCTTTCTTTCTCCTATTTATCTGTTTATATTTATGATCTTCTTTCATTTCACCATCACTCTCAACTACGTCGACGACGTTGCCGTTATTTTTGACCACCATAGACGTGCTGACCCTCCTGTATCAGAATCTATGAGCAATACCATTGGCCAGTGGTCATCCTTACTCGGCTTATCGTTAAATCCACAAAATGTAAGGAGGTAATTTTCTCAAACTTGGTTAGTCAGCGACATCGAACCCTGCTTCAAGGAATTCTTCCGGTTTCCTTACTGGCTCTGAGTTCAGCAGAAGCACTTGTTTCAAATAACTTGGCGTTACGTTATCACAAAGTCTCAACTGGACTGATCATGTGACTACACAGTTCGAAGGCTATCTTTCTATGCCCTACGCCTGCGTTCCCTATTAGTCACTATTATTATTATTATTATTATTATTATTATTATTATTATTATTATTCTTATTTTATATTGTTATATATTATTATATGCTATTATGATTATTATTATTTATATATATTATTATTTGTAGCTAGACATTTTGGGTTTTCCTGCTCCTCACCGTCACATCTTTTACGTAATGTTTTCGAAAAAATATTTTTGTGGTGGAATTAAAATGATTGCTGAAAATTCGACTATACGATTGAAGTCATTTTCTTCTTCTTCTTCTATCGTTAAGCATTCAAAGGCAAATATCCCATAAATTTAAAACTGAAAAGACTGGATATACCACACAGAAAATCAATCGTAAATTTTGCTAAAATGGCGGATGCGTTGATGGGGTAAACATATTTTCGAAATTACGATTAACAGTGAAATACCGAGCGCGAAATTCATCTTGCGTAAAGTTGAAAGAATCAATTTGAGAGTCAATATCGGTCACACGTAACAAAGCACGAATTGACCGCAAATAATACAACACGGTTTGTCGGTCAAACACAAACCAACATTAGTTCGCGGAATGTAACTGACAATGAGGTGAAACAATCGATTTGGGGTTAATGCCGGTCATCATCAACGAAACACGAAAGAACCTCAAAGAGCACGCCGCCATAGAACCGAAAAAAACATTGATTCGAGTTGACCTGTGATAGAAGCGAAAATCTCGGAAATATATTGTGTGCTCATCAGATCGGTTTACACAAACTTATGGAATGCAGAAATTTTCTAATTCTCTTTAGAAAATAATCGAAAGAAGCACGGTTAAAACCGTGAACAATATTTGAGTAAAACTACTCACGCATGCATGTATACACCCATCCATTCATCAATCAATTAATTAATCAGTCATCATCATCATTATAATGGATTCGAGGATTTATGGTTCAAAAGTTAATACTTTACAACACCACAGGATGGCGGTATGAATGAAAATGAGAAAAATATAATAGTATAAAAGGAATAAAGAATATCAAATGATGAGAATATCACGAATGATGTTCTTTTGTATATGTGTAAGTGTAATTTCGCTTTAAAAACCGCCAAGCAAAGAGAGTCCACCCCATGTTGGGGTAGGGAATTTCAAAGAAATATAGCACGTACGGCGAAAAATGGCGCCGACAATAAATACGGGTACTTGGAACGTAAAGGAATAAGGTATGTCCGCATGTCGCTTTCCCATCACACATATCAGGCAAATGTTTTAGTGGATGTCCTCCGGTAGACACAATTCTATAGGTGGAATAATATCGCGTCGTATCATCCTTTGGGTAAAGTCATATAGACCAAGACGTCGCAATCTTTCGGTATACGGAACATTGCGAAAAACCATCACTAACTTTGTTGCTCTGCGATAGTTTTTATCGAAGATAGCAATATCTTTTCCAAGCCAATGAGCCAAGACGTCTACCGCATACTTCATCGTAGGGCGAAGGCAGACGTTCATTATCCTTGCTAACGTTACCAGCGAGAAGTTCCCATATATTCTTTGAAAGATACCTAACAATCTATTGGGCTATTGATATATATTTTGGCAGTGTACCGTGCTCTTGAGGTATCCACTAATCCATACTCCAAGATCTTTTTCCGATCTTTTTCCATGTCAAGTTTTTGGTTCTTAATCGATATGCCCACGGAACATTCTTGGCAAGGTGGAGCATTTTACTTTTCCGTATATTGAATGTCATCTCATTCAAGGCCACCCAATTTAACACGTTGTTCAAATCCATTCGCAGTTTCTCACAATCATCTACAGTACTGATTTGTGTCCAAATTTTCATAGCATCCTCGAACAGGACCGTTTTATATGATTTGAGCGGGGGATAAATCGTTTTGTGTATATTAGAAAGAGGAGCGGAACTTGCACGGATCCTTTTGGGACTCGCTGGCGGTTTTGAACCTTTGGGATAGCACTCCGTTTACTTTAACTCGGGTGTAGCGATCTGATAGGTAGTCGCACAGCCATGAGAGGAGTGGTTCATATATTCCTAAACGTATCAGTTTTTGAAGAAGCAAATGGTGATAGACTCTGTCAAAAGCCTTAGAAATGTTTAAATAACAGACGTGAATGCAAGAAGTTCTATCCAACTCGTTCGTCGAGTAGTCTAACGCTATGAGAAGATTCGTTAGACAAGAGCGATGAGACCGAAACCCATGCTGTGCTGGCGATAACAAATTACGCAACTCAAAGTTTGCAACCATTCTTCCCGAGACTATACGTTCCATGACCTTACCAATAACTGGTATTAGTGTGACGGGACGATAATTTGCGGCGTCAGATCGATAGCCGCCTTCGAAGATATGTGCAATCATGCTGGACTTCCGATCTTTCGGTACAACTCGCTTAAGTAACGAATAGTTAAACAGGCTGGAAAGCGGCTCACAAAGCTGACGATGACAGAACCTGAGCACATCCGGTATGATGTCATCCGCACCAGGGGATATTCTTAAATTTAAATTGATCAATTGACTTGCGACAATTTCTGGATTTATCAAATTTTCGCCCAATTTTTCGATTCTGAGCACACTGAATAATCACGACGTTACACTAAAACATTTGGCAAGAACACTTTAGAGTAATAAATCGCGAGAGCATTCGCGGTTTCCAACGCGGTCTCAGTAAGTTTTTCACCATTATGGACGGCGAAAATATCCGGTTTGACTTTCACTTTCGCGTTCATGATTTTGTATGGTAACTTAGGTTCGCGTTCCATTTTTGACAGCAACATCAATTGGTGCGCTTCCTTACCCTCTAGAATAAGTGAAGTCACTTTGCTGCGTAACATACGGAAGTGTTGCCAAGAAGTAGAAGTATTGTTGGCTTTATGCTGCACCCACGCTGCTTGCTTCAGTGCTATCCACCTTTTTGTTCTGCTGCGGACAAATTCAAATTCAAATTCAAAGATTTATGGTTAAAAAGTTAATACTATACAACACCACAGGATTACGGTATTAATAAAACATGAAAAATACCATAATATAAAAGCAATAGAGAATATCAAATGTAAGGCTCATGAATTTTATTCTTCTGCATATGTAAGTCAAATTTCACTTTAAACGCCGCCAGGAAAGGAGAGTCCACCACATGTTGGGGTAGGGAATTCCAAAGTAATATAACACGTACGGCGAAAAATGGCGCCGAAAATCAATACGGGAACTTGGGACGTAAAGGGATAAGGTATGTCCGCGTGTCACTTTCCCATCACACACATCAAGCAAGTGTTTAAGTGGATGTTCTTCGGTAGACACAATTCTATAAATCAGAATAATATCGCGTCGTATCCACCTTTGGGTAAAGTCGCATAGACCCAGACGTCGCAATCTTTCGGTGTACGGAACATTGCGAAGACCCATCACTAACTTTGTTGCTCTATGATAGATTTTATCGAAGAGAGCAATATCTTTTCGCAGCCAAGGAGCCAAGACCTCTACCGCATACTCCATCGTAGGGCGAAGGTAGACTTTCATTATCCTTGGTAACGTTACGAGAGAGAATCTTCCAAATATTCTTCGAAAGATACCTAACAATCTGTTTGCCCGTCGATATATGTTCTGACAGTGCGCTGTGCTCTTCAGGTTCCCGCTAATCCACACTCCAAGATCTTTTCTAACGGGCTGCATGCTAGGTTTTCAGTTCCCAATCGATATGTCCAAGGAACATTCTTGCCAAGATGGAGCATCTTACATTTCTGTATGTTGAATGACATGTCATTCATGGCCGCCTTATTCGACACGCTGTCCAAATCCGTTTGCAGTTTCTCACAATCCTCTGCAGAACTTATTGTCGTCCACATTTTCATATCATCCGCGAACAGGACCATTTTGGACGATATGAGGGGGGGTAAATCATTTATGTACAACAGAAAGAGGAGCGGGCCTAGCACAGACCCTTGTGGGACTCCACTGGTGGTTTTGAACGTTTGGGATAGCGCTCCGTTAACTTTTACTCGGGCGTCGCGATCTGACAGATAGTCGCACAACCATGAGAGGAGTGGATCACATATTCCTGAACGCATCAGTTTTTGAAGAAGCAAATGATGATTGACTCTGTCAAAAACTTTCGAAATGTCTAGGTAACAGACGTGGATGCAAGAACTTTTATCCATCTCCTTTGTCCAGTCGTCTAACGTGAGGAGAAGATTTGTGAGACAAGATCGGTGTGATCGAAATCCATGCTGCGCTGGCGAAAACAAATTATGCGATTCGAAGTGTGCAACTATTCTTTCCGAGACTATACGTTCCATGAGCTTAGCAATAACAGGTAAAAGTGTGACGGGACGATAATTTGCAGCGTCAGATCGGCAACCGCCTTTGAAGATAGGTGTTATCACGCCGGACTTCCAATCTTTCGGTACAACTCCCTTAAGCAACGAATAGTTAAACAGGCTGGAGAGCTGTTCACAAAGCTGACGGTGACAGAACCTGAGCACATCCGGTGTGCTGCCATCTGCTCCTGGGGATTTTCTTACCTTTAGTTTGAGCAAATGACTTGCAACAATCATTGGATTTATCGAAATATCGCACAACGTTTCGATTCCTGTTTCAATTGAATACTCAGAACCTTGCACTAAAACCTTTAGTACGAACACTTTAGAATAGTAAATTGCGAGAGCATTTGCGGTTTCAAACGCTGTTTCAGTGAGTTTTTCGCCATTCTGGATGGGAAAAATACCTGGTTTGACTTTTGCTTTCGCGTTCATGATTTTGTATAATAATTTAGGGTTGCGTTCCATTTTCGACAGGAGCATCAATTGGTGCGCTTCCTTATCCTCTCGAATAAGCGCAGTCACTTTGTTGCGTAACATACGAAAATGTTGCCAAGAAGTAGAAGTATTGTTGGCTTTATGCTGCACCCACGCTGCTCGCTTCAGTGCTATCCACTTTTTTGTTCTGCTGCGGACAACAAAACGAAGTTCATGGACGCACCTTTTCTGAACGATCTGCGAGTTCTCGACTATCTTCAGTTTCAGAAAACCTACAAGTTCGTTCCATTGCGCGTCAGGGCTTATGTTGTCCATCTGAAAATGCGGAATCTGCACGAGCGATTTACTCAGGGCAAATTTATCTACCCGTCGAACCACCCCATTCGGAGCAAGCGATTGCTGAGTACTGCAAACATAGTCGAACACAAGCACTGAATGGTCGCTAAGACCCAGTGGAGCCTGGAATTCGATCGCTTCGATAGATTGTTCCTCCGATGTTAACACCAAATCCAAGACAGAGGGGTAGTCAGAACCTCTCCTCCGGGTGCATTCGTGAACATGGTTGTATAACGGGATTGAATCTAGTACCTCTCTAAATCGGTATTCTGGTGTTTGTGGGGAGTGATCGTCCCTGAGATAAAGGGTGGACAGATTAAAATCACCCATAATAATTGTCGTTGCTTGCTGTGTGCGAGTCAAGCGCTGAAGCACTTGGATCAACCTTTCGTTGTACGATTCCGTAGATGAAGGGGGCCGGTAGACCACACCAATAATGCAGACTTCACCAGACATCAGTGTTAAAGTGCACCAAATTGTATCCTCGAGCGTGAATTCTGTCTTGTCTATTGGATGGCACTGGAGTCTATTATGGTAATAAAGAGCAACACCACCACCGCATCTCTCTCGATCGTTCCTTATCAAATTCATATTTGGAATTGATATCTCCGATTCAGTCAATTGGGAAGAATACCATGTTTCTGTAATGGTGATAATGTCAGGTGAGTAGCGCGAACATATCTCGGTTAGCTCAGCTAATTTGTTCGGAAGGCTTTGTGCATTTGTATATAAACATCTTATAAAGTTCGTGGTGTTCAAATCATGAAAAGTTATTAGAGGGCCGACTCGGTTATAGTCGGAATACTCAAGTTTTTTGGAGCTATCGCATGACATTCAGGTTGAACCTCATCACTAGGCGTTTGTGGGTCAGTACCATCCGTTAACTTGCTTCCGGCTATTACCATGGGCAAGCTCAACATGACGTTTTGTGGTAGGTTTTTTCTATTAGCTTTCCATTCACGTTTGATAGTATCCGTCATTTCGGTTGTGAAGAAGGTTAGCTTTAAAGGGCTAGGACCTTGCCCTTTATAGTTGGCAGACCGCGGTATCCTAAAAGCATTCACAAGTATGGCATTTTTAATACCAATTGTTTCGGCTAGATATTTCCATTGTTTGTGGTCGTGCTCAGACTTTTCTTGAGAAGGTACGTCAGCAGCATCTTCCGAAACACCTAGAATTACAATACTTCTCGGATTACATTCTCCACGAGATTTCTGCGACGACTTTCGCTCCCACCATGGTAAGTCTGCATGGATACGACATGTAGTCTCTGGAACACCTCTAAGAATGTAAGCATTTAAGAGTACGTTTTCCACGTTCTCCGCAGATTGCAGCGTTATTCTTAAAAGGCGAGGATCATCCTTGTGAGGAGAATTCCGGTGGCGGTTTAATCGAACTATTGATGAAGGAGTAACTGCGGCCATTCTCATCTGACTGCAGAGTTTATACCACTCAGCTAAGTCATGTTTTTGCTTAGCTTCAAACAGCGTTTCCTGCGACTCTGTCACGTTAGTACATATAACGCTAAGGTTTACACCCGCGGATTTTGTTTTATATTGTGAGTCAGTCGTTTTAGTAGCAGTGGTTTTTTGAGTCCTTTTTCGTTTCCGTTAAGTCGAGGAGTCACTGATCCCAACGAACGCATCCCCGTTTTAGTCACAATCTGCACGGTTATCTGGGCAAATGTTGGCCTGCTCGAGTATGATGGATTATCTACCGGCTCTTCGGCAGTAACCTCTAAGTCGGGTAACGACGGTGTCTTTGTGACGTTTATTATCAGTTCATTTAGTTTGTGTATACTGGATTCCATTCCATTTAGACGCGTCTCAATATCATATTCAGGGGTTTTCGTCGCCGAGGCTGACGGTGTTGATTTGGCCTTGCAAACCAGGCAAACATAACAAACACCAGGGCAATTATCTCCATTAATAATCGATACTAAATCCGAGGTCAGCGATTTGTCGCATTTAGCATGAACTTTCGACAAACAATCGTAACACGTGACAGACTTTGCCTTGAATGAAAGCACAAGCCCGATCCATGCCAAGTGCCGCACAGTCAGAGACTGTACGTGGGCGGAGATACTGTCAGGTTGCCCAGCCCTAGACAGAGGGGGGAAATAGAAATAGAAATGGTAGTGAGACTCCAGCGTGTTTCAGCATGCAGCTCACTACCGTTGGCCAATCAATTTAGCACAATGTTAGCCGCACAGCACAAAAATGCTGCACGATTGCACATTTCTGCAAACCGCACACATGCAGCCCGGTGCGCTTTGTTTTCGTTTTGGGGTCATCCGGTCAGGGTTATGAGCAGCACTGTTCAGTCGTTTGTGCACAAGCATTGGCTCTGTGGAGTGATCGATGATGAATATAGTGTGGGCGACAAAAAATTCAGTGTTCACGAAAAAGAGCAAAATCAGAATTTAATCCGGTGATACTCTTCAGTAGTTGATCGCACGATGTTGAAAGTATGACCAGTCGACGGCGAAGAATAAGATCTTTCCGATGACGTTAATCCCTTTGAGGACTTGAAGAGTATTAACAGAGTTGTACGCGTAGATCCAATATGGGAAAATCACGATAAATCCCAATTTGCTCGTATTATCGAATACCGCTACGAGAGTGGTATATCCAGAAAGCTGACTTCGAGAGGAGTCCAACAACGTATAATATATCCACGTAAGTGTAAGTTTAAGAACAGTATATCCTGATAATCAGGAGCTCAAAATAATGCGACCGCACGGCACGTTGTCACTTGCACACAAAGTTCATGTTCGGATCTTTTAGGAACGATCTGCGAGTTCTCGTATACCTTCAGTTTCAGATAATCTACAAGCGCGTTCTATTGCGAGTCAGGGCTGAATGCTGAATCTGCACACGCGATTTACTCTGGGCCAATTTATCTACTTGAGGAGCAACCCCATTCAGAGCAAGCGATTGAAGTGTACTGCAAATATAGTCGTACACAAGCACTGAATGGTCACTAAGATCCAGCGGAGCCCGGAATCCGATCGCTTCGACAGATTGTTCTTCTGATGTTAACACCAAATCCACGACGGATGGACGGTCTGAACCTCTTCGCGGTGTACTGGTTGTATAAAGGGACTAAATCTAGTACCTTTCTAAATCGCTATTCTAGCGTTTGTGGGGAGTGAACGTCTCTGAGATAAAGGGTAGGCAAGTTAAAATCGCCCATAATAAACATTGTTGCTTGCTGATTTCGCTGAAGCACTTGGATCAACCTTTCGTTGTAAGATTCCGTAGATGAAGGAGACCGCTCAAAAACTTTTGATACCAAAGGCAGCAATGTCACCGGTCTGTAATTTTTAACTTCAGAACAGCAACCACCTTTGTAAATGGGTATTATTTGTCCCAGTTTCCAGTCTTTTGGCACCACACCAGCTTGGAGCAAATTATTCAACATGCAGGATTGAGGTTCAGAGAGCTGCACATGGCAGGTTTTGAGCAGCTTTGAAGTTATCTCGTCTAGTCCTGGAGATTTCTTTGCTTTTAATTTTCCTAAGTGCTGCGCTACCTCACCGGAGTAATCAATACTTCATTCACGGTCGGTCGGTCAAGTCGAATGATTGGTTCCTGATCATGCTCCGTGGATTTCGGAGCAAAATCTCCGGCACAAAAGTCTGCTAACAAGTCGGCGGTATTATTAATGGATTCAGTGAAGCCGGACGAAGTTTTTAGGGCAAAGACTCCTGGTATAATATTCGTTCTATCGTTTACGAGTTTATATAAGAGCTTCGGATTCTGGTGCATATAAGAAATCAATTACGATTGAAAAAGCTTGTTTATCATCTCGAATTAAGCTGATAACTTTGTTTTGCAGTCGTGTAAATTGTGTCCAAGAATCATCTGTGTTAGTAGCTTTGCGAAAATCCCATGCTATTGTCCTTTGTTTCATCCACTTTTTAGTCCTGCTTCATAGTATAAATTTATTACGTTGAGAGGTTTTCCTCAAAACGAACATTGAATGTTCCTCCAATATAGATTTCAGGTGCTGTAAGACAAAGTGCCAATGACTATCCGGATCGGAGTGACCCAGTTTTGTGAAACTAGCGCTTTGTATCTCTCCGTACACAAAGCACGGTTATTCACGCGTAGAGCAACGAAAGTACTTGAATTCTAGAACAACGTGATCTCTTCGTCCGATTGGAGGTTTATAAATGATATTCTCTACAGCTGTGGTATCTGAGGTAAGTATTAGGTCCAAGGTAGACGGCCGGTCTGATCCCATCATACAAGTAAATCCAAAAACGTGGTTATAAAGGGGTGCGTAATCCAAGACGGCTCGAGGTTCATATTCAAGTGTCTCTGATGGATGATCATCCCGGCTATAAGGCTGAGGAAAGTTAAAATCCCCATTATCAATATTTGAGTATTGCACCGCGTTGTTACATAGCGCAAAGCATAAATCAGTTTATTGTTTAGGTCGAGAGTTGCTGCTGGAGAGCGATAGATAACTCCAAGAATACAATGGTCTTCTGAAGTAAGAGTCAGAGAGCACCGAAGTGTGTCAGGTATATCAATGGTCTGGTCGTTCATATCTTTACAGATAAACGATTGTTTGAAGTAGGGTGCTGCTCCTCCGCCATCACCTAAACAGTCACGCCGGAATAGAGACATACTGGGCAAAGTGAGTTCACTTTCAGACAATGAGTTATGAAACCACGTTTCTGTTATGCTAACTATGTCTGGCGCCGTTTCATTACAAATATCGGACAGTTCGATTAATTTGTTGATAAGGCTGTTTGCATTTGTATAGATGCCCTTAATCGTATTTTTCGTGAGTAATAACGGGGTGTAAACTGAAGTTATTGGTCCGACTGAACAAGTTTTTTGAGTTTGAGCTCTGGTAGTCATTAGTATCGAACGGGTGGGTGGGTAGATTTGTTCTTGTTGATATTGCTTCAGTGACAGAATCGGAAATTGCATCAGGTTCTTGATTCGGATCTTGATTGATTTCAGATCTAACGGCATTTGCGTTGTCTCGTACTTTGACGCTGGGATTAGATAAGATAACCCTTTTCGGTAACTTATACTTCACTGCTTTCCATGTGCATTTTAGTCTATCGGCCACGACGCTGTTTAAAAGGATCATATTCAGTGGATTTGGACCAGTTCCACTGTACTTCAGAAATCTTGGTAGACGGAAAATATCGACCGTGACTTCTTCTCAAATGTTCAAAGTTTCTGTCAGAAATCTCCACTGCTTACTATCGTGGCTAGCGCGTTCGTGAACGGAAGAATCACCTATGATTTCCGGAACCCCAAGTAAAATGAGACTACGGGAGGAAAGGTTTCCACTTTCGGTGATTTTGCCGTGTCTGTCGCGGTAGGATGTTTCTGAGCTAATTCGTAGCATGTATGCGTTTTGTAATATATCTTCCAAGTCCCTATCATTGTTTACGGTTACTTTAATCAATCGTGGTTTGTCCTGGTGTGGCGAATCAATGAAGTGGGCATAACATGATTTATTTTCATCATATTGCACAGGTCAAACCACGCCTTAAGCTCGTGTTGCTTCGGAGCCTCAAATAGTGAAGCATCTGGTTCTGGTATATTCGTACATATTACACTTCAGTTGTGGAACCGGGTGGCTGATCAATTGTTCGAGGTTTTCGTAGTCTGTCCACTTGTATTCTTTTCAATAGCTATATATATGCTTTGCTAACAGCGCCGGAAACTGAATGACCTTGAGCTGCGGTGGCCCATGATTGCAGTGTTTGTGCCGGGTTTACATGCTCGTTAATTTGATATATGTACTGGCGACGGGAACTGACGTTGCTGGGTTTATTATCGTCCACTTTTTTACATCTCGTTTTGTCAGAAATTGATGATTTATTCTTTAAAATACAACTGTCGTTTGTTGTTTGTTTGAGTATAGAGGACGCTGGTTTCATGCGAGTTTCTAGCAAGGAATCAAGTTTAAGTTCAATTTTTTTAAACATGATTCAAGGGTAACCATTCGCGTCTCTAAGATCAGTCCCTGATTGGTTGTTTCTACATTTGCTGGGTCGCAGCGACCTCGTGAACTCTGTTTGTATTCGGAGCAGATATAGCAAACTCCCGCGATAGAATCGTCTTTGATTACACTTACGGCTTCCTTCGTTAAGGTCATATCGCAGCTAGCAAGCATGTATTTTGCCTGAGCAGACATTACAGGTTACATGACACATGCAGTTAGACCTTTCGTACAGCTTTTGCACTTTGTCGTACGGCTTTCTGGGTCATCGTTGCGCGTTTATGTGCGGTAGTGTGTGTTTATGTGTCCAAGTTAGCGCGGCGAGACATGCTTCGTGTAGGCAATGTAATATCGATCGATGGTTTTCGATGAGATGAAGTTGAAACGTGAACAAATTAAGGTTCAGATGTGCAAATCGAGACAAAGGTGATACCTACGATGCTGAGCTTCACGGTCGAGAAGCAATGTTGTGAGAGAGCTCAAAAGATTCAAGGTAATTTAAGGTTTTTAATAGTCTAAAAAGCAACAAGCTTAACAACAACCATGGGATGGTAAAATTGAAATTTAAGTGTATAAACAATATCAGGAAGTAGATTAAACAGTATATAAGTGTTCTGGAGACGAATAGTGCAATAAAAATTCGTCTAATTTCGTTTTAAAGTCATGCAAGATAGTGGAGTGAGCAACGGTTGAAGGTAAACGGTTCCAAGTAAAACAGACACGGACAGAGTAAAAATACCTTCTACAGTTCAGGTGGGAATGGGGTACGACCAGATGTAGAATGCTGAGCTCCTTCAAATGGATGTAAATTCAACTATATGCATTTAGGACACTAAATTTTACACGAGTGTGTGTAACTTGTATATTAATCCCGGGAGAGATTGTTCCTGTCGAATCGGACAGTTTAGTCATTCGAAAAGCTGTGAAGGATGAAAATTCATACGATTGTGATGTACATCCATGGTCGACATCGACAGAACGAGACCAACACACATACACACTGTAAAGTATTTCCTTTTTAGACCATTAAAACATTGAATTACCAAGAATTACCCTGCATTACCTTGAATCATATCGCGCAAAAGAGGGATCCTTCGTTTTGCACATAGTATTCGAAGAGTTGCCTGGGAGATGCAGTCAGAAATTTTGTTAGAAGAAATACTGCCACATGTCGACTTTTTTGCATCATGCATAACAGCAGCAATCTCATTTAAAAATTGTGTGATATTGTCGGACACCACAGTATAAAGTAATTTGTCCAACCGCCAAGATAGGCTTGCATAAGTGTAGACTCTGAAAGCCTCTAGGAAGGTATATACTAAGGTGGGATGGTATTTGGACCAGACAATATTAAGGTGATTCTTGATCAAAGAAGTATGTGATCAGCATATGCACAAGTATTACAGAATGAGCGACAGTACTCAATAAAATCCATTCATTCATCTAGCGCTTATGCCGAGATGGCCGATTAGTTTCAACGGATGACCATCATTAATCGGACGTCAGATCGCATTTCGGCTTTTATGTCAAACAACAAACATCACTAAAAAGCCATAAAGACATATACAGCGAATCTAAGCATAGAGCTAGTGCAGATTTCTTAACTGCGCTTGACGTCGCTAGTAGACGAAATCGAAGCTGTTTCGAACTTGAATATGTGACTGGCAATTTAATGTTTTCCATAACACTATCAAGTCCATCGCTTGTTCATTAATTGTATTCTAGAAATTTGTGTGGTTAAATTAAACTTATTCAATGAAAATTCGTTTAAAGGAATCGATTCATCTTCTTCATTTCATACATAGTGCATATGGAATGCAGTATATCCCAGACCAAGAGTGAATAGACATGCTGGGATTGACCGATTTTACACAAAGGAGAGTAATGAGCGACATAATCCTAACATATAGACTACTGCGGATGGAAAATCACCCTCTCCGCGATTTGACAAATGTCAGTTCCGCTAAGAATTCACGGAGTCATTCAAGTTGTCTCGTTATGCCGCAATCAAGACTCGGTCGTATTCGTCATTTCTGCTCGGTGCTTATTTGCTTTCTGTGGAATTCGTTGTCACATGATATTGTGAACGCTCCTACGATCTGTGATTTTAAATCTAAACTGGATGCACTCCACTATCGGCCCTGTATACTGATCCCATATGAACCCACACAAACCAAACACCTCAATTGAATTTTGATTACATCCTTTGTAATTTTTATAGCTGTCATTCAATAGTACATGCAAAGCGATTGCTTATTTTTCCCCATAAAATCGTGATTCGTGATCAGTTATCGACACCAGTGTTAGGACGTAGACCAAACAGCATCATGTGCATGAACTAAACCGCTCAAGTCTTTCCAACTTTCGTGTAGAACTGGCATTAGCCACTTTGGACGGCTACTTGACAAGGACACGCAGCTTAGTGACGCAACCTTAACCTGTCAACATTCTACGGTTCATGCTTAGCACACATGCACAATACCTATGACGTCGTGTATGAATCGATAGCTTATGTTAGCTGCAACACTACTTTACGCACACAAGTTAACGCATGTCGGATAGATGAGAAGGCGTGAAAACCTCAAGCCAGCAAAACATTGTTGTGCCATGGTCGCTGAGTCCGTGCGTTTCGACGATTTGAACCTAGCTTCATGTCAGTTCGTCATTATCAATGGAAAATATTATCAGAGAACTTGCAACACGGCTAACGAAGGGTGTGATTATGTTTTAAAACATCGCCAAGTTACTAGAATAATTCTTTGCACAAGGTACAAAACGCTCTTGTTTAAACTATAAGGATTCTCGTACGAGTAAAATCTGTGCTGATCACATTTCTGCAATTCCAGATAAAGAGCAGAGATATTCCCCCGATAAACCACCTGTTCATCGGCATTTATGCACACACACACACTATGGGCACCACAGTTTCCAATCAACCTGCAATTTTCGATTCCCCATTCGTTATTCGAACAGCATGCACGCACAAATCTCAAGCGGTATGTTATGGATAACTAGTAACACCTTTCACAGATATGCGACTGAACCGTTAAAATACCGTTTCATTCCTCCCAATGCAGAGAATTTTAAATTTACATCGATACAGGAAGAAATATTTGGCTACATTGACAACAGAAGATTTGGGCGATCGACATCACCGTAATAGTTCTAGCATTTAACATGCGGTTTAGTTCGCTAGACAGGACAGAGCGAATCTCAAAATGCTGCGCTCTACTGATCACAGCTCAGTCAGAACACAATCATTTTATGCATTGAATCAAGTGCGAACTAACAATGCGAACGAAATCACATTTCGTGTTGTTTAATGTGTTCTCGTGACCAGAGCGATCAATATGGAGTGCGTATATCAATCTTAATCGAATTTCAGTTGGGTCATGCTGTAGTATGATCGATCAGTGCACACTTGCTGGTGTTATGTACCATCGAGACACCAAGTGGATGGACAGAAATCAGCTTGGCTCGATATCAGCTTAGTATCCTGTAGGTAAAGTTCTATAGTTGAAGACATTTCACCTGAGTCTGATGATTTATCCAACGTTAGCCAGAATGATCTAACGGCAGCTCAATGCACACACAAACTTAATCATGATACCAGGGTCGAATCTCACCTCGCTTGAAAACGGAGTAGGAATATTGCTCACAACCCCAGCGCTTACACTTCACAGCAGGTTTCTCTCTGTTTACCATTATCAAGAGGATAGTAAGATTATTTTCAGAGTGTTGAATCAGTGGCCAGGAATCACTCAGTGATTCTGTATCTGAACATCGTGGTTCTTTTATATAACAGTGGCGTTCGAGCATAACTTTGTTAACCAGTTATCCACTGTTTCAAGGTTCATTGAACATAATCATACTGTCTCCACCCGATGACAGCAAACAGCCAGAAACCGGTAGTGGTGTGTAAGTGAGGGAGATGTGAGCAACATATTATTTTGGTCATCCATAAGCACCTTGTGTGCTCAACCAGGAATCACTATGTAATTCTGTTTGAACAGTGGTTCTTTGTAAGAACCCTATACGACAGTGGCATGCAAGTGTAACCTTGTTTACCACTTATCAACTGTTTCAAGACACCCCTGAACCAAAGCTCACTATCTCCACCTGATGACGACAAACAGCTAGAAACCAGTTGTGATGTGTAAGCGCAGTGGATGTTAGCAACACGGTGCAAGCGTCTTGCGCGCTTGATCAGGTATCAGTGATTCTGTTTCAAATGGTGGTTCTTTGTATCAACCCTATTTAATGGTGGCATTTGTTGAAACTTATTACTTCTGAATTCGGGGAAATAATCTCATGCTGCTGGTCGCTTGTGTATCTCTTTATAGCGCTATTTTGTTATCCCAAATGTTCCTATAATTAACTGAACCCTTCAAAATGTCAGGCTGAACATCGTTCACGTAGACCAAGATCAGGATCGAGGGTTTGTACATGCTGAACGATTACATATTAGAACTGATTGTGCAAAAAATGCGTTTAGCGACTAACATTGTGTACACGTAGCTAACTGAGGTATTCACTTTGCACGTTTAACGGATAAAGGCTATCCTCTGATATGTAATTCTCTTTCAGCTTGCCAAGTATCATATGGTAAGATTTTGAAGCATTCATATTTTATCCATTAGGCAGAAGTTGATAGACAAAAAGAAACAAGAAACCTTTGCATTTGAATGAACATGCATTCCCCAAATACTTATTCATATATCACTTTTTGTGAAATGATGCTGTATCGAATCAATGAGTCTTTAAACGATTCAAACCATATCGTAGGCGTGGAAAACCTAATACTAAAACATAATATAATTTTTTGACAAAAATTAACCACCGATAACTACAGTACATAAAATAGAATGAAAAGGGGTCCACGTCAATGAGCCAGGACCCAGGTACGTACAAATCGCTGTAAACGGTGTAAAGTAATGAAACAAATAAGATGCAGAGCGTGCGAAAGCAACGCCAATGATGCCTTCTGTCTGAATTGTCATACAAAACAGTAAGGCAACCATACTTGAAAATCGAACAGAAAGAGATTGTCCACATGAAAACGAAAAATGTACACAGGCATAGCAAGTGCCATGACACAAATGAATTGGCGGAAGAGTTTCGTAGAGCGATTCAAATGAACAGAAGTAACTTGGTGGAAAAAGCGAGAGAGCACGTTCCTGATATCTGCCTGTAGCAAGAATGTGGGAAATAAATGGTAACAAATAGACTAGGAGAAGAGTGTTGAGCGGGAGGATCGATGAGCATGGCCTCTAAGATAAGCGTGTTGCGCTTATCGATAGTTAGGCTGTAGCGACGGAATCGAAGGTGTTCGCGTTTCGCTGTAACAAAGGCCTGGTCGTTATTTCTTTATTGTTTGCATTGTGATGATCCTTGGTGAAAACAGTCATGGTACGATCTTCCAAGGTAGCCGTACGCTTGCCAATCACAACGTTGCCGAAGGTGAGATTACGTGCAACTTCATCGAAAGTTCTGTTGCGAGTTTCGGGCATGTACAGGTAGAAGAATACCCAACAGACAACAACAACCACGAGGAATGGAAGGAAGGAATAACCTCTGATGTATTTCTAAAAAGGAATACAAACGTTTTAATGCAAAAATGCGTCTTCAAAATGCACAACTATTGATATACGGTCGCAAAACTTACGTTAATAGTCGGGTAGCTACATAAAACCAGTAAATTGCAAAGCCATTGTAAACTTTGACTGAGCGAATAGGCCGCAGCTCTGGGACCTTGACGGAAAATTTCCGAGACAATCAGAGCCGGTACTGGTCCCAAACCGAGCGCAAATCCACAAATGTAGACCAAGATAAGTATGGCAGAGATGATTCCCATAATTTGTTTCGCCTTCGTATCTTCGACCGTATTTGCCACTTCCACGGTGATCGTCAAGAAGAGGAGGGAAAGTGCCAAGGCGACTGTGGGCCAAAGGAGCAACGTACGACGACCAGCACGTTCCAATAGCGGCAGCGCAATGATGGTCAAGATCACATTCAAAAGGCCGATAGCAATCACGCAAAATTGATTATATTCTTTAGGGATGCCGGCTGTTTCGAGCATGGTCGACGAATAAGTGATAACCTGTGGCGGAAAATAGGAAGAACGATAGTGAACATTTTCGACAGATCCGTTTTTACTAGCGTTATGCACAAAATATTCTGGTGGTCAGCTTATATCGAGCGTAGGTTGAGTTTGCAAGACATCAGTTTCTTAACAATTTTCTTTAGCGTTCCGAAGTCAAACAATCGGATACCACATCCCTCTCTAGAGTCCCGGACTGCCGCATTATCCAGCAAGTTTCGATAAAATAATGTGCTAAGATAATTATTGACCACACATTGTCGCATGACCTGATGTAATTAATTTCAACTTAATTTGATTAGGACAATATGAATGGTAGACGGCAGTCTCCGCTTTCATTATCGCGTCCGTTTAAGGCAAAAAGTATAGTTCTGGTAAATATAATTCAATTCTGCGCAACAGTGAGTTATTCGAAACAAACAACAAGTGGATGGGATTTCATGCTGAAACTTGAATCTTGATTGTTGTAACCGCTAGAAGAAAAACTCGCATTTCTGAGAACATGGTAAAATAGCATGGGGATTGAAATGTATTGCAGCCCGCTTATCGATAATTAAGCCATTAAAACATACAGAGCCACCCGGGAAGCGTTTGAAATTGAATTAGCGTTCAAAAATTAACTGTGTGCTCATTATGTAAAATTGGTCATTTAAATTCCATACCAATTCTATGCCATAGGAAATCGCCAGCTCATCAAATTTACTCCCAATTGTAGTATTGAACAAAATAAAACGAGACACATTACTCGGGGTAATGAAAACAAAAATAAAAAATTAATCCGGATAAACCAACTTACCGCATTGATACCGGACAATTGCTGGAGCACTTGTATTAAACAAGCGATCGCTACAGCCATTCGCAGATCTCGCTGAGTGAACAATTGCGTGAATTTAAACACAGGTTGATTTTTGGCAACTTCAATCTCTTCGTTCAATTCTCCCAAAAAGGTTTCGACATCCTCCTTTGCATTGAATCGGACAAAGGCCTTGCGAGCCTCAGCCTCGTTCTTTTTCATCAGGAACAAAAATCGAGGACTTTCAGGACAGAATGGGAGTACGCAAAGAGACACCGCAGCAAACACCGCTCCCAGGCCACAAGCTACCGGCCACAATGTTTCAGTGTTCAGTGTGTAGGTCATGGTGAATATGTAGCTCAGTAGAATACCCATGGTGATCGCCAATTGGTTACAAGCACCAATGGCACCACGTAGTGCGCGCGGAGCGATCTCGGTCAAGTAGATTGAAGCAATGCCTATTGTGATACCACAGTTGACGCCAATGAAGAATCGCCCAAAGAACAGTAAATAAGCTGAGTTGGCGTACACGCATGGGAAGCAAAGAGCGCCACCAAGGATAGCGAAGAAATGGTTCAGCAGGAGGCCGTTGCGTCTGAAAAGTTATGATGGTATTTTTATCACACAACGTTTCACTTCATTATTATAATCGAAACCACTTTCACATATACATATATACATGCATATACGTGAAGAATACATGGGAGGTAAACATCTATCGTTGTTTAATTCCTGCTAAATTAGTTACGTATGAAAGCATGAGGGTAGAATACTCGGCCAAAAATAGACCAATAGAATATTACGTCGCCTTATTTTGCAAGTGAAAAAAATACGCAAGGTGCAGTTCCACTACTTTTGTAAGTTAACTTACCTTCCAATCGCATCAGCTATGAAGCCACAACTGGCAGCTCCAAGCATGCCAGCGAAAACAAAGGTAGTACCAACTTGTGCATACAAAAATGCGTCATCGACGAAACCAGTTGCATTTTCATTGTTCAAAATTGTTTTCGCAAGAAAATCTTTGACATGCTGCAAAAGAAATGAAGCTTGATGTATTACAAAACACAACAACAAACTACTAAAATAGGTGGACAAAAACTAACCTGGTTTGGTAAATTCAGGACAGCCAAGTTGTAGCCAATTAGGAAAGATGAGCCAAAACACGTCATAAAAACCGTTAAAATGAGTGTCCATGTTAACCCAAACTCCTGCAGGCAAAGGAAATGCAAAAAGTATTAGCTTACGGAAGCATTCATCTCCGTACACCTTCGGCGATAGATTCAAAATGATATCGACCCAAAACCGTTTAAAGATATTCGATCGATTTAGCTTAATGAAATATATGGTGACCTCAAATAACCCTATAAATGACGTTAGATGCAGCTTTTTGGATTAAACGAAGTTAGAAAGCGTATTTTTTACAATTACTTTTTAGGTTACACTTTATCCAACAAGTATACATCTATACTAGCGTCATTCCTTAAATAATGTCTCTTGGTAAACAATCAGTGATTACTCGTAATATTAATGCGAGCCATTTTTTAAGATTAGAAATTAGTTGTTAGTCCCTTTGCGGCGTGGGAAAGGGGTTGGTAAACTTACTTCGAAAATTTGTGGCTGCATCAGGTAAAGTGGAAAGTAGAAGCGAGGATAAATTAGATCCCGAAAACCAGGTAATATGAAACGGATTAGGAATATGCATATAGTGTTTAGTATTAATATGGAAAGTCTTCGCATTGGAGATAACACATTTTAACAATAAAAAAATATTTCTGATATCGAAAGGCTAATAATTTTGGTACGCGCCGGTGAAACAGGACAAACACCATAGAAAAATCGAATTTACGGTTTAGTGTAGTATATTCTAGTCCAAGGGGTCATTTTATTAACAATATTAATGCAACATTCGGCTTAAAATTTCCTTTACTGTTTATAGACGAGCATCAGAATCAATCAGCCCAAACCCCGTTGGCACAGCGCAACAGACAGGAAAGCGGATAAATGGGTCTATTGGTCAAATGGGCTGCCACGCACTATGGTGACCGGAATGCAATGAACAGCATTTTGGAACACTGATTGGTTGAATTCAAGGTCGAGGCATATGCAGCAGGGCGTTCAAAAATCGATTGATCGATTCGACAGGGCGCAATGAGTGCGGCCAGGTTGGTACAGCGTGGTTTTGATAGCATTTTCATGCCTACTCCGTGGCCGCATTGCGGCCCATTCAGTTAATAAAATTCGATAACTAATTTACTGCAAATTGTTGTGCACCATAAAAGACTGTTAAATGACTTAAACAAACGAAATGTAGTATAGGTAAAAAGGAAAACAAAAAGATCTTTTCAATAGTTTAAAGAAATCCCTCGCCAAAACCTATGACAGAATGGCATTGAGATTCTGCGCAGGCTGGACTTGGTTTACCAATGTAGTGTTGTACACATATCACCTTACTAAGCGTCCGGAATGATTCACCCTGAATCACCTTGTGATTTGGTGTTTCATTCTAAGAACCCAATTTAATAGAGGTATTCAAGTATAACTTCGCTTGAAGTTAGTTTGCTTTAAAATCTCCAGCGGCGGAATGATATTAAGATATCAACACGAAACCGATGGTGTAGCGAATTGACCAAATCCAAAACTATCATTCTAAATCATTCTATGTATAATAAAATTTTAAAACAGAATTTGCCATACTCGTTCCCTCCTGAAATCCTAATCCTAAAATGGGACAAGGTGACATTGTCTGACAGAATGCACGTAGAAAGAGTGTAAGTAATTTGCATTTGGAAGAAAGTAATATTTTTTTCCATTATAAGAACAAACCACGGCTTGACCACCATTAACTGTCACTAGTATTCTCAGCTCAGAATATCACATCCGGCCATATGAAGTCCATCATATCACGCCTATCGACCATGCCTGCGCGAATAATATTTAGATAAAGTGTAGTGCACAGTTCGGTTTGCAACTTGTGGGGGAATTCACGTTTTCGGTTACATGGACAGGTAGAGTATTCTAACGATAAACATGTTTAACAAATTGAGTGCGAAAAGAAACAGTTCAACCACGCTTCAACTATGGATAGATTTAAATGGGAAGGGAAATATATGACCGTGCAGAAATATCACCAGAACATGGAACTTACTCTTACAGAAACTTTCATCGGCATGTGGTGAAGAGAGCGAACAACGTTTAAATCGATAACTGAATGATGTCCACTAATCGACCAGCTATTATACAGTGTGACAAAATAAATGGCCAATCCTATTCCAGTAAAGTTACCATTGGCTGAGCGTCAGTGTCCATAAAGTGCGTTCTCATTGGTCGGGTGTCACAGCCGGTCACGCTTACTTTCTTGTTCCGATTTCCGCTAGGAAATGATGGAGCGAACTTGGTCATTCGATCGAACATCGATTTTAATAGGTTCGATGAGAGATACACATTTTAAACGGTTCTGCAGCTATTTTCTGCAAACACGAATGCTTCTTGTTACGCACATTTGAAACCAACAAATACATGCACATTATAAAATGAGCGCAAAAATCTATGGAGATTTTCATACATGGAATTCGTCTCAATCGAACCAGTTAAAATAAAATAATCCCTATTATTTTTTAAAATAAGTAGAGCAAGTAGAGCAATGAGATCTAACCTCTGTCAAGTAGTCACGAGATCAGGCATTCACAATGGTTAAGCACACTAAATTAACGATAATATACAATAATACATTGAAATACTGGCTTTCAAATGAACAACAAGTACTTCTAAACTGTTAACTTTCTGCACTCAAGTTAACTTTCAAATGGGTAAAGTGGCGGTTCAACGTTTTGTTTCCTGGCTCATATGAAAATGAAGAACATACATGTCTTTCTGGGATTTCAATTCAGGCTGGGTAGATTCATCCATCTGATAAAATGAACTAGATCACCAGAAAGCAACCTTTCCAACATTGAGACAGAACTAAAGGTGCATCAAGTAGTGTAATCAGATGATTGTTGGAAGAAGAAAGCATGTAAAAACTGACCAAGTCTGACATGATGCCTTTTTTACTAATGCAGACAGATAACTACTCAGTTTTTCGGAGTGACAAGCCATCGAACATCTAATGGGAAGATTAATATCGTGACACCATCTAAACATTAGTACTCGAAAGCAGCCATGACCTCTAATAAATATGTGCCTTCCCTTTTGGTGCACATAGTGTATCAGATACAAACACTGGCGGGAAAAAATAAAATTAATAGAACTTAATACAAATACTAGGCTCGTGAAATATGCTTCAGAAAATCATACGTTACCTGCCGCATGATCTACGCATTTAAGTGAAAGTCGTGGTGTAATGCTTTCACAGTCCAATATTTTCGAATCTATATCGTTATGACACAATAGTTTTTTGATGAGAAACTGTTTTCATTGTTTAATTTGGTGAAGCAATAACTAATATACAGCCTTCGATTGAAACTTCAATCTCCAGATGGCATGTCAATCTGATCGAGTTTATGGAACCACTTGCACACATGATCTTGGTGATACACTGTCAAGGTCAATAGTATGCCATTGAATGCATAAATGTTTATGCTAGGAAGTGTCAATCAACCATGCTATTTTAGGATAGCCATCCGTAGTTTGGAGACGAAAATTTTTTTAAACTGGAATTCACATATTAGCACACAATTAAAATGGTAATTCCACTTCTCATCCAACTCGATCACGTCTTCTCATCCTGGTGAATATGAAGGCCCCAAAACGCCCACAATAGAAACGTAGATTAACACAATTATTTTTTTAAAGGTTCTGTTAATTATCGTTAGAATAGTCGTGCTCAAGATTTTTAGGAATGCGACATAAATTCTATTTGCAAATTATTAGGCTGAATATACCCATGACCAACTACATATAATGAATTATTTAAGGTACTTAATTCCACGAATAATACAATAAAAGTTCACAGTTCTAATTCACTTAGGCACCCTGCATCACTGTGAACAAGTTCCAACCTTGCGATTTCATTCGACCACTGGTTACGGTCAACAGTTTCAGTTGGAATTATTACTTCCAAGCAATCTATCGATTCGTAAGCGACTCAAACGGCACAAAATATTGCAACCGAAATCCCAAACACCACCAATTAAAACAGTTTCCGGTGCCTTATGCTTCTAGGGAGCAGTATATTTTTCTCAGATCCACCGTGAATTATTGGTTCCTGGCTGTTAGTTGGATTCACTGCTATCTCATTGCAACCACTTCAAAGCAGGCTAGAGCTTCATGAGTTTCAAAAATAGGGACACAATCAAATAACAGCAATTTGCCGGTTAGTTTAATCGATATTTGTGTAGCGCTTGAAGATAAGTCAGTTGAAAAAAATTATCGTTGGTATATTGGTTAGATGTCCCCTTCGATAAACGTCGACAATGGATGTATAGCTAAAACACGATGAATTCATGTTTCACAACACTTTGTATGACCAAATAGAGCAGAAATTTCTCCCAAATCGATTAAAGCAGTTTGGCGCATGGTCGACTAGCTGTGTTTATTTGGTATCATCGTGTTAACCACATCATATTGTCACAGAAGCCGGAGACGATTGGCATCTCCGGACAGTCACTAGCTGAGTTCCACAAGCTTCAGTAATTGGTCCCATTCTCAGTTATCAGAAATTGTTGCTGTAATATATATCGTTATCGTTGGACGACATAAGGCGTGGCATCATAGTCCAGAAGACTCTATGATATTACAGAAAGATCGTGATGCTCTTTGCATTCGCTCGTTGAAGAACAAACTGCCTGTTGGCTTCAACAAATACCAACTAATGGATGTGGGAAAGCAAGTCGATTTCACATACAAGATGGGTCACACATCCTTGGAAAGTGCCAAACCATCCCTTACAATGAATTTTACGCGAAAGGACACAAGTGACTATGGTCCAATGAACGCGCTGGTGGTGACCCATTCCCGCCTAAACTGTTAATGATATTTTCATGCTCGTTTTACCGATAAAATCGATTGACATCACAGGGCAGTATTGGATAAAGGTCAACTGAAAATCACAATAATTGTGTAACTAAAAACACGTACACACAAAGGTGAACAGGTTACGTGCTAGGAGATGGCTTGTTTGACCTATTCAGTCTAGAGATAACCCAGTTCACGGTCGCTATATTTCAATTTTAAAATTTAGTTACAATATGTAGATTCGGATAATTTACTTCGATTTGAATTGGATACGGTTTTAACGAGAAATCTTAACTTCAAAATCCCCTAAATCTAAAACATCCCGAAAATTACCACCAGATTTGGACGTCTTCTCAGGAAAATTGTGGCACACAAAACACTACTACTGAAGGAAATCAACTGACGAATATGAAGACCAGCTCAACAAGGAAGAATGCGCCCAAATGTTTCCGGTGCTCATTTCATTGCCTTCGTCATTATTACGTAATTTGTCACAGCTCATCTTTGTGCGATTTATATGTACCGCGCTAGTCCGAGTAAAGATTCAAGATTTACAGTAAAAAAGCAAATATCAATGGATATGCTAAAAAAATTCGTATTGTTATATTTCGATCGAAAGAGGAGTAAAAATAATTCCAAGTCTGGAATAGGACGGGGAAGCGTGAGCCAGAAATGTATGTCTGGGTACATTTGCTCATCAAGTGAATGCTTGCTTTCAGTATACTGGGACCAGGAGAGTATTATTCAACATGAATTTCGTTACTTGTAATGGATACGAATCATTTTACAAGGTGAACACAATTTCGGACGGTAACCTACTCCCGAGAAAGCATACGGTGACTGAATAAAGTTCCTACGACAGATATTTGGGAGTGGGTTGTTTGAACGGTGAGATTATGACTTCGTGTTTGCGAGGTTGGAACCAATTTTAAATAGGTGCCTGTGTAGATGGGATGACGTGTGGATTATTATTATGTCGTTTGAGTAAACCTAGTTCTCTGCATGCACGATTATAGACAGATTCGGACTGCAGACTGTTTTTCAAACTTCCGTATACTCAGACACCAAGAGTTTCATCTGATGTAGTTCAAGCAAGCGTTCGACTGCCAAATGCGAATAAGAACGGATAGGGTTTTCTGGATGTAATAATTTTCACCCGCGGAAATTGAAGAGCATCCTTGCTTTTAATTAACCACTGATGCACTTTGTTTGTGTCTGCTTGTGAAACTAGGCCATTCACAACAAAGTTGACTTTCATCACTAAACTTCATTTGGACAGTGCTTTGTCAAATAAATCATCCATGCAGCCATCTGTTACATCTTTCCCATAACACAAATCTGCGTGGGTACCAATCTAAACTTCACCAGCAGCATAGCAGGTTGAACTGCCGCAAATATGCATTTTCCGTCCACAATGTGAAATTGTGGAACAGCTTACATACTCACGTGGTACAATCTGAAACCATTGACGCTTTTAAAAAAATCACTAGATGCCCATATGGCAAGTGTTTTTTTCGCGTTTGGCAATAATCTTTAGCAATATTTTTTGTTATATTTTGCCATCCGCCCCGGTATACATTGTTGTGGGTCCTGCAAAGCATATCTTTTTACCTGCATATCATCTATGAATAAATAAATGAGTATGAATAAATCTAAAGTTTAACATCATCAGTCTAACAAGTATACGTATCAGGAACAGTATTGGACCGAGTACTTAACTTTGTGGGACTCCGCTTGTGGCTTCACTAGTTCGGGAATAAAGCACATAGAGGGCAACAAAGTTCTGTCTCACGACCTCAGCATAGCCTGCGTTATCCCCTCTTCCATTAGAGATTTGTTTACGTTAAGCCCGCGTTATCGCTTTCGCACAATTGTATTATTGACCCCGATATCACTTGCGGTTGAACTTTGGTCTCACTATATGTGTTCGTCTGGACTAAATTTAGGTGTATTTCCAATTGTCCTTTAAGCTTTCAATGACGATATTGGTTATGTTCCTAAGGCGTTGGTAAGTTAGGTCAAATCGTTCTCTCTCGCACAATTACGGAACTAGCATAAAGGTCAGATATCAGGTGTGATCAATATTTATGTTGTGCGGTACCCAAAACCATTTACGAATAATGGACACTCAGCGTTGGCATTTTGTCATTGGAGCTTTGTGGTACCGTTGGCTTAGCCTAATTTATCGTTAAGCCGACGAACGTATTTCGTATACGGCAGCTGCGGCGAATAAGTCCTCAGCTTACCGGATGCTTATTTTTCATGTAACCATGACACGATATAATCCTTGAAATATGGGGAAGGGTATAAATAAAAAAGCCGTAGAAGCTGTAGAAGATTCAGCACAGACACACAGGATGGGGTGTGGCATCTCGAATCAAACACACATTCAATTAAGTTTTATGAATGTGTAGAGCATATTAGCAGGGCAGTTTCCTTATAGCTTTCATTTTTTCCTTTCACTGTAGTGCATCATAATAAGCTTTTCTCGCCGCCCCACTTGATAAAATACCAGATTAATCAAACACACAAAACCGCCACTGAAAATGATTTTTAGCCATGTCATATTGTGTGAGAAGCCACTGCGAATTCTTATCTCTCGGGCTCAAACTTGGAAGACGGGTCGCACCAACTGCAGCTAGTATGGCTGACAAGGCGTTAGTTCACTTTAACCTAATCAGAATCTGGCTCTGTTTATAAATGGATATATAGTGATTATATTTTCAGATGGTCAGGTTAAGTAATTAGGCATATTCAATGTTTAGAGACATATTTCCTACCTACCTACCTACCTACCTACCTACCTACCTACCTACCTACCTACCTACCTACCTACCTACCTACCTACCTACCTACCTACCTACCTACCGACCTACCTACCTACCTACCTACCTACCTACCTACCTACCTACCTACCTACCTACCTACCTACCTACCTACCTACCTACCTACCTACCTACCTACCTACCTACCTCCCTACCTACCTACCTACCTACCTACCTACCTACCTACCTACCTACCTACCTACCTACCTACCTACCTACCTACTCCTTCGGTCGATGTTGTCTGTGAAAAATAATTAGAATTTCCCATCAAAGCTTCCGCTCACTCTATGATCATTCATATCACGAAAATCAAACTATCCTTGCCACCGTTGTTTTGAATACGTTACAATAATATTACCTCGTTAAGATAATATACATATTTTCGTGTTGTTTTCTACTTAATGTATAGCGTTTTTAAACATTATTGCAGAACTAACGGTTAAACATTGGCGAAAAACGATTTTCATCTCCGGTTCTTATGCCTCGATACCACTCCGCGATCAGAATTCATCAAATAATACCGGAGTGCTAATGCGCACAAGACCGGTGAAACAATTAGCGCTACTTTTTGAGCAAATAAGTAAATTGTGGGGTCCAAATTTTTCCGCCATCGTCTTTAGAACACCGAGTGTATTGTGTACAAACCAAGCGCATTTCTGCCGGTAGTTTGACCACGAAACCCTGGACGGATTAGCGAAAAATGCAGTTCCTTGGCAGGCTGCCAATACCAGCTTAGCGATAGCGCAACGTAGCAAGAAAGGAATAAGGTTGCATATTTGACACGGTTAAATGATCGTGCACATATTATTTGTGTGCGTGTATGCGCACACAGAAACCTGAGAAATTTCTACAAAACTGGCGTTTACTGCCAATCACCTTTAATGGCTAACAAGGAAACAAGCAAGCTCGTAATCTGTTGGCACGCTACCTTGAAAAACATAGAGTAACGGGAAAGTTTCAATCAATTGCTTAGTAGTTTGCATATGCTGATGTTGTTGGATTAGCCATACTCAACGGAAGCCACTCGGAAAGCGTCACCGGGACTCCTATTAGGTAACCCATTGGGATGAAACAGGAAAAGTACGTCCAAAACCTATTGGGGTGCTGTTTCAGGCGAGAAGTGAATGAAGAATACGGGTCTGTCGTGCGAAAAAAACGGGAAAATGTAACGTAAGTCTAAAACGAATGGAGAAATTATGCTGAAAGTCTGTCCCACCAGCGGCGCAAGGTTGAAGTACGTAAGCACGCAAGCTTTTCTGGGAATGATGCCTTCCGATAAGGCTAGATCGGGTTAATTGTCCAGCACAAATCGCAAGATCGAAAGACATAAGGATGAAATACCGGAAGAAATCCAACTAGTGACTAAAATCCCTAGTTTCATGAACAAAACACATATCCAGCCTTCACACAAATTCGACAGTGATCACAACTGTTGACGAGCCTGATATTCCTCTGATTGAACTGATGTAGCCATGAATGTTAAAACCAAATTCAGAAATGATGACTGCAGTGGGTCTATTTGTCGAGTGAAGTGATTCACGGGGTTGCACAAGGGAATGAGTTCGATCATCCCGTAGAAGTAATGCTCAAGTGATTGCCACATGATATTAATTGATCTGAACGAGTTGATGTTGCATGCTCATGATTAATTTTTTACTACAATTGTCCATAGCCATAAAATGAACACGAAATAAGCGCTTCTGGAAGCATAAGTTGGGTCGAAATAATTTGATTTTCACAGCCACAGTTGTCTTCGAATCGCTCCAGTCAAGTAATTGTGACGCATTGCGTGGAACCAATTAGGAAGGCGCTGCTGAATTACACTCGGCAAAGTATGTCAACTAGATAGACTAGGAATGAGCCATTCAGCATCCGAGAACAACTTTGGTTGAGCAACTTTGATGGCGTTTCGACATTCGCCGCGCCTGTTTTTGCCTCTTGCTCCGAATACGCACAGACCAGCTAGGGCCGGTCAATTTGTAGATGCATATTGAGTTTGGCAGACGAGATATCATGTCTTTAATCTGCTGTTGGATTACCAGTTTGTCAATCAACGTATTCTCAATCGTTTACTCTATCTTACGAGATTGCTACTCACTAGCGCCCTCATCCGTAACTTAAAGTCGTATACTTAACTTATGTACAAATGTGCTCATATTCGTGGAGGCCTTTGCTACATGTAGCATAAGATAAGGCAACGAGAATAGTCATTGCTACCCAGCAACATGCTTATCTTTACAGTATCCAAGACATAATTTTGTTCAGAATAAACCCGCTTTTATTTTCTAGTGAGATTATGATTCTGCCACCCACAGTCCTGAAAATCAAATACAGGAAGCAAAAGATCAATAATTTTAGCACGCAAAAGTATACCAAACAGAAAAGCCTTTCATCTCTAATTCCGAGCATAGGGATTGAAATTTTATAACAAATGAAGAATTGAAAAATATATATTAAAATTGATGCTAGGACCCCACTTGATCTGATTTATGCCCTTAATTGCAGTTCGCTCCAAACGATGGCGGAAGACACTACGACCATTAACCTTGAAGAGTTGAAAATAAGGATTTGACGCTTCCTTGTTCGTTAAGACAAACACTTCTCCTGCCACCAGGATGTAAATTCCGCCGATGCATGCGGGAGAAGAGTATTTTTAGCAACGAAACATTAATAGTCTTGCGTACATTAAACTTAATTTTTGGGGTAGTTGTAAAAGCCACCCTACGTTGCATGTGAGGCAGGAGGGCGAATTGTCTTGTAAATTATTCGCTGTAAAGTAACTTGAAGTTCTGCTCCGCTTATTTGGCTAGACCCGTCCTCAAGCTCGCATTCATCAGCACTATTGATGGGCATCTGTTCCTTTTGCTTTCCGTCCGCATCTTGGCCATAGTAAACGAAATAAAATTAATTAAAACGGAGGTAGCATTTAAGAACAAGTCCCTCGCGTGCTTTCAATACCCGCAAGCCATACTCAGATAGAGAGAAAACCAATCATATCTTCTGCTCGTAACAACCGTCCTACAGCTGAATGATTTAGCTTGAAACGTTTGTTCGCGACACGATACACAGATCGGCTGGCTATACACAACCGAGAAACGAGTTCAACGCTCGCACGCGTGCACGCTCGATAGTTGGTTCTCAAACGCGCGTAATTGCTACATACTTATCGATCGCAATTTCAAACACTGAACTGAGTGAACAACGTAGATTGCGGCTGCTTTAAGTCACGTTCGATGCGACCGTGACAGGTTGATGTCCGCGAAACTTCACAAAGCCCATGAATTGCGGTGCGTGGGGCTTGGGAGAGGGGCACTGGATAAAGGACATTGTGGCCGCAGTGAGAGAGGTTTGATTTTGAATTTGATGGAAAACGGATGACAGACAAGTTTAAAGTTTACAAATATAGGAGTGTTAAGATAAACTACCATGCAGATATAAATGAATCAATTTTCCGCTAAGTACGCGTAGCTTGAGACTGTATCATCGTAACGTATATCGCCACTAACTTGAAATTTGTCTTTGTGTTTACCCCAGTGTAATATTTCATTCCGGCACATAAACTTCCAATTGAAGTTCTCACCTCTGCCCCATCATGTTTAGGGTAAATCTATCTGTTTAACTATTAGAAACGGCAATGGAATTATGCGTAGCCCCATCAAGAGAAAAGTGCTTATCATAACATCTGGTGTGGGTTAATAACGATTAGACGGGTACACATTTGAAAAACTAGATCACTAACAGAACCGTTATGCGAATAATATTTCAAGGAAAGTGCACTTCGTAAATTTCGCGTCTGTCACCACAAAATAGCATGCGATCAAACAGATGTTGTCGAAGCGCAGGTGCTGCGTAGGTTGAATCACCAAGGTATTAGCGTCATGTTCTGATTTATCAATAATTCGTAGCATTGCTCAAACACTGGTGGAAAGTGATCCACAAAAAATCCAAATTGCAATCGAAAGAGGTTTTTAGTCGCAAGTGAAATGGGGTGTTGTTAAGCTTCATGGACAGAAATGGTGCGTAAATGTTTGACAAGACAGGTCCTACTTGTATTTGACAAAGTCTAGCAAAATTAACCGGAGATGGGCATCGGAAGCGAATAGAATATTGCTAAACAACCCCATGATGGCATCCAGTAAATGTTGCTCTGCATTCCAATGAGATGAAACTGATTCTGCTTGTGGCCTCAAGTAATGTTTTATTGGGTGAAGGAACTTCATCCGTTCTGCATTGGCGAATAATAACCTGCTATGTCCCACAATTTCGTTATAGTAATCATCTCGTTATGAAATTTAATGACCACTTCATTCTTTTGACCGCAAAATTAAGCCCCTAATTACCTATTGACATTAACTTGTGCTTGTCTTTTTGGATCTAATTTAAATACCACCCTTGTATGCACCAAGGAAACGATCTCAAAACGGAGCTCTTACACATTCCAACTCCGTCTTGTTCTGTTTTCTTGGTGGTTGAGTCAAGAGCAACGCAATGTTCGATAAAACACACCAATGGTCTCTCTTTCATCAGAACACAACAAAATTGGACCACAACAGCTTGCATTCATCCCTGTTAATCTGACTGAACGAATAATACTTTGCCACCCGGCACGGAGAGGACTGATTGAGTGAGTGAGTGAATCAATACAGCACATTTAGATGGTTGTTTCTTAAAGCATGACAGCTAAAACGTCCACAATGCATCAGTTGGATCTAGCTTTCCACGAGTATATGTGCCAAACAATCCTCCATTCGTCGGCCCCACTTATGCCCCGTGCGTATACCGACTGTAAGTCTGGTTCGAGATTAGTCCCTTTACGCCAGACGTTCACAGAACCCGGTTAGTGAGCAACACCTCTGGTATGCTTTTTTACTCTATGCTTTTACTCACAACTTGCTTCAGAGGATTCAATCGATTTAACTAAACACTCTCTGATAAACGTTCTCATTGAAACACCATTTCAATTCTTTTGATAAAATTAGCTAAAAGCTGATGATGATTGTATAACCAGTCCCACGATTATAATGATAATAATAACCATGACGTGATTGGTGATGTGAAGGCATAGAATTATGTATATTTTGCCAAGTGCATCAAACTATTCTTTTTTAATCAAAGCGGAACGCAGGAAATAAAATTGCTCCACTCATTACCACCGCCCAGACGGATCGCTTTTGATTGACACACAAAAGAATCGGAAGCTTCATTTTGTCCAAAAATACGTTTAACTTTGCCAAAATATGTTGTTCATCCCGATAACAAAATAATGTAAACTATCGCTGGATGGGGACGATTTCATTGAACCAGTAGACAAAGCTGGCCATGATTTTTATGATTCTGATCAATATGATAGATAGGTATTCGGGTGTGTATTCGTGGCAGTAAAACCTTTCCTCTGATGCTGCTGAGACAACTGGAATAATGCAAATTGGAATCCGTTTAACTGAACACTGATCTAGCAGATGAAAATAAAGGTTATGCTGTTATTAGGAAATGTCCCGTCGCCAAATTGGTATGATGGAAGCTGATGATGTAGCAGAGACAGTCAATCAATGCGTGGTTCTTAACCAAACAATCGGGAAAACTGAACAAAGCCGGACTGAAACGTTGTGCGGAAGTTCAAATGCCCAGTGTTCCAATGAGAGCTATGGAAGTTCATTGTCATGGCCAAGCCAAGCAATTTGAAAATGAGGATTTGCAGCCGAGATACAACATGACTCACCCAACACATGTAGACTCAGTGCTTTAATCGATTAGAAAATATGTAATATCGCTTAAATAAAATACCACTCCCTTTTATTTAGGAAACAGCCGTTCAATATTTCGTGGAAGAAAACACCATCCAAAATTCCTTTTGTAGATTAAAAAGATGAGAACTCGGTGATATCAGCATCAATCTTACGCTACTGGTAATCAATAGTCCATCAAAAACGGTTCATCTGCTGCTGCATCCTTCCGATAACATTATTTTTAGCAAGGTTTCAAAATGTACTGTCTTAAATTTAACCTTGTTATTTCGTGCGTGCAACGGGCTATAGACGGATGTTGAAGTCTTTAATAGGGTCAGTAATAGAGCATCAAATTTAGAAGCTAGTTAAGGAAATTTGCTTTTTCCTAAGAGAGCGTCTTACCTCATATGGGCTTTTAAAATCTTGCCAACTGAAACGCACATGCAAGCACGCAAAGGCATACGCTATTCAACTTTTTGGGCAGGAGTGTAATCGAAATGGTTTATTCGTTGCGATATTTTTCACTTGGAATTCCTAACCTGAAGAATTCATAACATCGGAAACTAGTGTTCGTTTATATCCAATCTCTACGTGTATTTTTAAACCATACATTCTACTATTAATCTTTTTAAACACTTTGGTGTTATAGTTGGTCGTATTCCTTATATACAGAGAGAGCTCCCTAGGATATCGGAAAATAAGATTTGAAAAACAGAACTGAGCTCATGGTTTCACAAATTTCTTTACAAACAAAATATTTCAGATATTTCAAGCAAACTTGGTGAGCAGAATGAGGAAATTTTGAACATCAGTATGCAGTGCTGGGCGATTTATATGTGTGTGCCTGTAGCTAATTCATACCAATTTTCAGACGTTTCCTGTGGCGCTCATTAACAAATATAATGCATAAATGGACCAAGTCGTAGGATATACAGCACAAGCTTGATCACCGGGGTTGGGAAAGAACTGCAGAATACCAATATGGTTTGTATAACCGCAACTGTTTCGAGTCAAATTGACCACTCTTAAATGCAGGAGCATCTGAGGTGATCTAATACTAACCTACAGAATAATCCCTTTCAGGCACTGAGTCTTCCCACACGTAGTCAAAAAAACTCACACTTCGCAATAACTGTCATCCAAACTTTCATTCATTACGAGTATGTTTTTTCTTTAACAGTTTGCTATCGGAAATTTGGTCATCACGGATTTTCATAGAAAAGTTACTGAAAATTATTCATGTTTCTTTATAACCACGCCCTTGAAAAAACAATTTACCCAAACATCAAATTCCGACCAACATTTTAACCAATCCTATTTCTTAATTTAAAGCATATTTACTTATCCGTCAAACCATTTGAATCGAAAGTCAAAGTTAGTAAAGTATATGCGTAGATTCGTTGGTAGTGTTTAGCTATTTGCTCTTTTACGATAAATCCTGAATGCCGAACCACGTCATATTCCTAATAGCTTGCTCCATGGTCAGGGTTCGAACATCGAAGGAATTTGTCATAATTATCAGTTCATTGATAAGAATAACAGCCATCACAACTTTGCGCACACATTTCAGATAGTTCGAATTCTCGTCCTGTTTTGTTGACTACTTTGTATGATCGCGCTGCTTCGCCTTTGAAGTGCTTCAAGAACGTCTTTGCAAACCTCTTATAATCGATTGATGACAATCCCGTCACGGCAAGACGCATGATAAGTACTCAGCGAATCTTGTGAGGGGTTTTCCGTGGGCATTACTCCCAATTCTAACATTTCAACGATGAGCAATTCCGTCACTAATCCTACCGAAAAAGCGAAGTTACTGATTTGTCGGTGAATTTCAAAACAAGGAGATTTTTATCTGTTTCAAGCGATCCCGTTTCCATGGAAAAGAACGGCCTAGGATTCCTGTAACATGAAATTGAAATTGAAGTAGGTTTTCCGTGGAATCATTGTGACAGATCAAATGAGAAAACATAGACACGTGAAAAAATTCCAAAGCTATTTGGGTTTTCGTGATTTATTCGACACCAAGGGAAACATGTTTCAATCGCATGTTCATGTTAACCGAATCAGTGAGTGTTCACTTTCATGGAAACAGGATAGGATGGAATAGAAAGAATATCCCTGTCTCAAAATTTACCGGCAAATCGTAAACTTTGTTTTCTCGTGGCATGCACTCTAAAAATGTGAGGGATTTTTTGCATTCAAAATTCTCGCATTGCAATTAAAGCAGACTGGGATAGCCTCGCAAGATTATTTAAATACCGAGTATGCCTGCTGTTCTCACAGGATTGTGATCAATCAATGATAATGGGTGCACTGACGTTTTTGATGTATTTCAAAAGCGAAGCACTTTAATAGTACAAGACCGTCCACAAGATATGGTATATGAGAATTCGAATTGTTTGATGTATGTGGGTAAGGTTGTGATGACCTCATTGTAGTGTTCGTTCTTAATATTGAACTAGTTAAGTGTGTAGTGTTCATTTGACGTTTCAATTCTGGAGTTAAACTTAGTTATCGAGAATATTGGATGGTTTAAATTCCCCGTTTCTGTTCGCCTTGTTTGTGAAGACGTGTGAAATCCAAGCTCAGTTCGGTTTCTCAAATCTTATATTCGGATATTCCGGTTAGCGCTGTAATAAAAAACGTCTGTAACCGGTATACGAACACAGAGTATGCGCTGGTCAATTTGAGGTAATCAACAATAATCAGTGTGAGAGGATGGGGTAGATGGCACAGCAGAAAGACTGACTACTTAAATCATTAAACATTACAAGTTGATAATGTATTGACTCCCAGGTATACAAAGTAAATACCGGTAGGCATTTAAGTTGAAAAAAGTTTCAGCAGGGTGGCGTCCTAACATAATTCCCACACCGAATATTTCACAATATCTCGTATAGGACTGACGATTGCATAGCGCATAATCGATTCAAATAACGAAATATTATTCTGTAGACGCGGAAACCAGTAATCTACTCATAAATATGCCAATTCGGATAAGCAAGGGACCATGGAAATAAACGGCAAGAAACCTCTGATAACGTGATCTAGGCATAGTTCCGTCCACATAAACCCAGATATAGCGAGCTAAGAAGAAGAAGAAAGAAGATGAAAACCTCCACTAGACTGTATGAAAGCTGTCTATAACATGTAACAAGAATAGCTGAAGGAATGTTGTCCCCACCCAGGGATTTCCATGTATTTAGTCGCCACAACGACTTGGTCAATTATTGGTTCAATTAGAGGTTCTAATGAGTTTGATAAACCATGATGCAATATTTGCTGTTTCGGGCAAGAGCATCCACTGTCTCTTGTTCTGTCATGAACGGAAAAACATCTGGTTTCACTTTTATTCTTTCATTCACAATTTTGTACAGTAATTTTGGATTATTTTCCATTCTTTCCACCGTGCGTTGCTGGTACTGTTGTTTGTCCTGCCGAACAAGGGTGGTCACTTTGTTCCGTATTCGGAAAAATTGAAACCAAGTTGTCGGCATAGCAAGTTCACAATGAATAACCCACGCTCGTCTTTTCAGTGAAATCCATTTTCTGGTTCTACTGCGAACGATGAATCGGATGTTGCGAACATCTTTGCTGGGAATAAATTGAGAGTTTGATTGGATTGGCATCTTTGCATCACTGAAATCAAGTTGGACCCCGTTTTGTTCACGGAGTGCTTCTCTGAGTCGCCAAATGTCAACTTTAAGGTTTACCTTCGTCTCGACGCTGTATCTCAAAGCACTGCAGATATAATCGAACACGTCACGACATGGTCAAAGAAGGACAATGTTTTATTTAAAAAAATGAAATTTCAGCTTCAGACTAGTGGTTAAAATATAAGCAAACAACGAATACTGCACGTGAAAGAAAAAAATATTCACAGAAAACGTACGAATGATATCAAAGCGGTAAATTCGACCGTAATTGTTCAATAAGCAATAAGCAATTCTATTTAAGAAATGTATCGTGAAGCAAATGGGATAATTGCCCTTCGATATGAAGATGTTCTAGAAGGCAGTATGATGTGTTTTAAACGAGTCTTTGAGAGAGATTGACTTTTAAGAAGACACTCACGCAGCTGGCTAGAATTACCCTTGAGGATAGTATTTATGAATCAATCGCAAGATGAAAAATGTTATTTCGGGATTTTTGCATTAATTTCCTCATATTGAATAGAGCTCGCGTGTGAAATGATCCTAATGCAACGTTTGAGTAACACAAAGTCTTTTGAAAGAAGTGTGGGGAAAATAGCAGGTGAACAGTACAGAATATGTGGTAATATACAAGAGAATATGAAGTGAAGAATTTGCTTAGACTCAACGTCGAGAGAACGAAGACGAAATCAACGAAAGAAAGTCTATGAACTTTACTAAGTAGAGTTAGTAGTTAGACGATGGGTCCAAGTAATGTTGCCGGATATGGTGGCCTAGATACTTGAAGTAATTTCCTCATGTATGTGGATTTAATTCTACATAAAGTAAGATTAGTGCGAATCGCTTCACGACGTTCGCCACGAAGATTAGAGAATACAAATTCATTATATTTAAAAATAGGCATCTCTCTTCTGATCAGGTAGCAATTTAATCTAAAGTAGCTGAGAGCCGTTTTGAAGAGTCGTTTCTGGGTAATTCACAACCACTGACTACGTCATCTAAGTATTTTAAAGTGTAATTTAATGGTGACTGTGAAAGCGCAACCAGGTATACTGGAAAAAAGAAGGTAGATACAATCTCGCATTGAAGAACCCCTTTCTCATTTGAGAGTAATGCAGAGCGTATCCTGTCGATTTGAACGTCTTGAGATCTATGGGAAAATATCCACATATCAAGTTGATTATTTTGGCAGGCATGGTTTGTGTTTTTAGTAGGTCCATCAGTTAGACGAACGCGTTATTGTAATCAAGAAAGCAAACTTTGACGGCTAATAATTTACTCTCAAGCTATTGCAAAATTTGAAGAGGAGCCTGTAAAGAAACTGCAAAAAACTGATGACAACTTGATTTAGACATAGTTCCATTCACGTGGACTCTTATCTCAGACGTAATCCATCAATTCCCAGAGAAATATCCCTATAATACCCCAATTCTCAGGAAATCAAATTTTTCTCGAAAACCTTCATAAAAATGGAAAGTATATCATAGATGCAATGAATGGTTGGGGATGTCGGTAAAAAGCCTTCATTTTCTAAGTGTACATTGATCAAGACTTGAATATTTCCCTATGTTTAGGCTCTAAAATTTATCTTTTACCCATTCTTGAGATGGTTACTTTGCTAGAAAAAAGCTCTTTTTTCATCGCTTCATTTTTCAAACTTATTCGTTTATCTATTTAATTTCGAACTGCCAAAGTAATAAAAAATTAATAAACAAAATCGAAAGAGGACATTTGACAACAAAACTTTTAGTCTGTCATTATTTTTAACATTTCCTTACAGGTTTTTGCCTTTCATCGATCCTTCAATTCGACAACATTTCGGCAGTTCTAAATTTGGGATTACGGTCTGCCCACCAGTATAATTTATCGATTACTTTTCGACCGTAAAGCCACTTGTGACACGTGTTTGTTGCATTTCGTTTCTCCTGATTCAGTCGTTAGAATGTCTGAATCTAATGCTACCATACACGATTATTATTATATAATGGGAAAATGAGAGAGGAAAATTGGTTTTTTGAAGCAAATTTGCTAATCTAAAAATAGAGAGCCTTAAAAATACCCCAATATATGTCGCTAAAATTTATTCTCTAGTCACCGAAACAAAATCAAATATTTTTTCTGATTATGAAACTGTTCAGAAAATCTGCATGCATAACTTAGCACAGAGAAGCTTCAAGGGGAATATAATAAACTAGATCCCGCGGAAATTCAAATTTTAAATGTCCAAAGGCAACCTTTAATCTTATTCCGTAATTTATTACTCACTAGCGCTCTACAGAAAAGTTAGCGTGATTTTATTGTAGAGCGAGCATTTTTTAATTCAAGCATCATTTTTCCAAATCAATCGCAAAAACAGCTCATGACCGAATTAAAAAATACACAAAACACTTTGTCATTGTACGAAAGGCTTAACGCAACGTGTGGACCATTTTTGCCAATTTCCGATAACAGACGAGCACTGCTGTACTATACATGCAGAATACCTCGCTTGAATCGGCAATCTCTCCCTCATCTATGCTTACATACACGGTTAAACAAAATATAAACAGATTGGGACTGTTTCTGCGTGTATTGACACTTATGAAAATTTTCCCGATTATTTCACTCAAGAATACCAATGCACAATCAGAATCATAGCATATGAGAAGTACTTCCATTGCTATGGTTTATTTATACAAACGTCAAGCCGTCAACACTCAAGCAACGTCTCACTTTCCAACACAAGAACAACCGCTTCGATCAACTTGCATAAAACTCGCACACAGTCTACTTGTACAATGCCTCTAGTTCGCACTAACAATGCTAATTCTTGGACAGTACACCCAATTCAATTTATCCATGACGTATTAGCTTTCGTACCTGAAAAAAGTTCCAATTCATTGAAACTTCTGCAATCTAGAAGCAATTTTTTTTAACAAAAACTAGCGAACATTATAGGACATAAATGTGACTCCTGTCGTCCATGCATTCATCAATAAATTTCAAAATGAATTTAATCTGAGCCAACCTAGAGAATGTTTCGTAGGACGAATGTAACAGGTAAAATATCTATTAAATGTGCAAGAGAGTGACGGATTTGCATACAGTTTATTTAGCATCAGTAAAGTGATTCCGTCGTGCCTTTTCGTATCAGGTCTTTGAGTCCGTGGCTCAACAACTAAGATGGTCCGACTGATGACATGATTTAATTTAAGTTGAAGCGTAATCAAATTAACATTCGTGCTAATTTGCTAGCTAAACGCGTTATCAATTCACATTTAACCGTTTGCCGTGCGTGATTCAACCGTATGTTAGGAGCCTAAACCTTGAGGTCAATATTTGACCGCTTGACGTAAACCCGGTCATCAGTGCTCGAAACACATTTATGAGTCCTATTCAACGCATATCGATTATCTTAACAGCAATTATAAGAGAAGATAAAAGGGAATCCGAATGCTGCGATATTGTCCATAACTCATCTCAGTTTTGTTAAATTAGCTCCCATGATATCCTAGTATTTATTTCCAAAAGGAAATATCTTTTAATACCAACAGAATTCTATTTTTTGACAATGAGCGCTGAATGCCTGCATCACCAGGACGGTATCGTTGTTATCGCTGTTGTTAGTTCTGTGCGGAAGAGTTCGTTAATAAATTCTTGGATTCAAGAATTTACGGTTTGATAAGTGAACGTATCAAAGGATTGTTATAAATGAAAATGTGAAAAAAATAGCGAGTGTGTGCGTACAATTCAAGCGAGATTTTCTTTGGCATATGTATATCCAAAATTGATTCAAAGGTCACCATGCACACAGTCCACCAAATGTTGAGTTCGAGAAATCCGTAAAACGATAGCACACGCAGTGAACTTGCCCCTGCAATCAATGCGTGAACCAGGGATGTAGAGAGATAGTTAATGTCCACGTACCGGTTCCTTAACACACACACTTGAATTATGTGTTTTACTGGGTAGTGTCATGTGTTAACGTCCCAAATATACCGTGGGCGTTTTAATTCTTCGGTCGGAAAAACTTCAAATGAACAACATGCTATACAACTATAATGTGACTGAACTTTCGTCTTACCTCATCACAACGCTCGAAGTTTCGCGAAGCGGCTGGTTGATGAATTTAGAATTGTAAGTACCAAGTCCATTGGTGTTAAGAGCATTTGCTTTTCTTCGCTGATTAGTAAGTTTGATTCAATTTTAAGCTAATGAGGAAGCACTTCAATCGTAGTTTGTATCGTGCATTTTTATCTACGAATATCTTAAAGTTTTCCCACTTAGATTGCTCTTCGCACAGTCCGTCTAGGGTATTATTCATAAGAATTTGTTATTGACCCTCGACTGTCGGTGTAGACTATGGATGTAAATGGCAGGGATATGATTAAATGGTTAAATCATTTGCAACGAATAGGTCCAGATTTCGAATGATTGTATGAACAATGGAAGATGTAAAATTTGTTTAATGGATCGCATTTCAAAGGAAACAGACATGTACAAACTAAAAATATTGGCGATACACGATACGCAACTCAGTAGTTTGCAGAGTGACTGAGGGTATTTGAATAAACGTTTTGACGTGTGATTTAAAGTATGTAAACTTTTGTATGTAAGAATCACATCACGAGAGTGCTTCTTCAAAGCGGGGTGGGGATAATTAATCGATATACTCGTTCCTATTAGGTTTGTTTCTAAAACCCAGTGAGGAGTTTAGCTTCGCGCTGGTGGATTTTATCAAGCAATGAACTATCCTATTTGGGTAACAAACTCCAAGCTTGCGATGCGTGTTCCATGGTTGGAATTATGTAAGTTTTTTGATAATGGTGGGCAAAGTTTCAAGCGAGAGGTTCGGAAATTCAACACAGCCTACCCAGTAGCCAGATGCGCTGTTCTTCAATCTGACGCATACCCAGGATCCATACTCCTTTACCGACTTGGTCAAGTTCGAAATATTCTATATATTAGAATATATTTGAATGGCTTTGACTTACCGATTTGCAGTGCCCTGCATTTTTGAAAGTTGAATGCCAGTTTTCGCTCATCGGTCTTTCCTGAAGATCGTCCAACATTCATTGAAGATGTAAATACTCCACAGTAGAATTTAACCGCATCCAACTCCTATTAGCTTAGCCAGTCGAATCATTGCAATCAGTAATAATCTCAATTTACACCAAGTACAATTATGAAACATCCGACCAGTTGAAAACGTCACAGCTAATCTGTAAAGTGTGTAAGAACAAGCCCACTAGATCATACAATACATGGTAGGGATCAGTAAACATTTAAATCAAACTTACAGTATTACATCATTGCCCACACTTTTCTTCAATGGCTGGGGAACAAAGAATTACAGATGACTGATGGCAAAAACATCATTTATTAACTAGACAGCTTTGAACACCTAATTCACGACGTGAATCCTGCACAATCCCCGTGTTTCCAAATTCCAGCAAGCGATTTCTACTTTGTTGTTAATAGTGGCTTAAAGTGAACACTAAGACCATTCTCAATTTCCACCAATCTTAAAGTCTGTTATCTCTACTTTATCATTGCGAACATTACAATATCGACTGCAGCGTGCAAACACTATAAGAGTTCTGGGTGGTGTAATTCCAAAACCACATATCATGAAACGAAAATCAAAATAGGTGTTTAACGACGTACAATAATGTGATCGTGAATGGTCTGAACGGAAGTTTACCATTTTTTGACATCAATCATGGTTAACCTAAACTTATCAAAACATATGACAATGTAAACAAAATATGTGAGGTCGTCACATACAAAAAGCTTCAGCTGCATGTAATTAACTGATCAGCGTCAAGTACAGCCCAATCAAGTTGAATTACCTACTAAACAAGAGTACTAAACACAAGTCTGGAAGCGGAAATGTGTTTCGAGCAAACATACAAAATGTTGAGGATGTGGGCGAAATTATGAAGACGGTGATCTGAGTCAAACGATCTACTGAAGTTACCTCGAATTAAAGTTCGGTGCTGCTCACATCCCGTGCACTTACCTCGAATTAGTTTGCGAGGGAAAAACGTCAATCTGTCTGATCACCAATCAGGAATACATGGAGATTTTTTGTGTATTCCAAGTCCATTAAAATATTATTAACTTGTCTCGTAACCAGCGAAATTCTCAAAATCGTTTCACCAAAACGATTATGTTATCAGCTTGGTAAATGTTAAAACTAAATCTACACGATTTTACACAACGACGGATACGGAGTGACCTCCAGTTGGCATTTAAAATCGTGCATACTGAAAAACATCCCATTAAACATTTGCTAATGCCCTACTCGAATACGATCACTGGGTGGCATAGACCAGCAACGAGGCTTCTCCATTGGGATGGTTGCCAGTTGCTTCCTCGACATACTCATATTATTCATATCATTCTGGAATCAAGATGATCTTGGGTGTCGTTCCTTCTGTTTGCTTCTCAATGAGTTTCATGCAAGAGCTCTTTTAACGATTCATCCGCTGGGATTTTGAAGGGATGGCCGATTTAAAGATACAACCGACAAACTAGTAAGCAACCATTTATCTGGACGATAAGTTGAGGCGACAGAATAAGCAGAATTGTGAGCTAACTCACTTTTAGCTGGTCACGCAACATTGAACGTTTATGCAACCTTGAAAAAAGCACATGTCCGTCGACTATTCTTTTCATTCAAGACAGGTAAATGAAGGGTTATCAACAGTTTACAATCCTAAATGTTGCACACATGACAGCAACAGATATTTTAATTTGATCATAGACCTGTTTCGGTGTCTTCGAAGATATTATGAAATGCGTTAACCCAAGAAACGACAATAGAATAACACAATTTTATGGGAATATTGGGAAATAAGGCTCTACTGTTGACGAACTGAACATTAATTTTCGCGTAATTTGTGTTACAATAGCACCGGAAAAATAGTCAATTATAATATCGGAGTTCATTCTATTTAAAGTCCGGAGCATGTTTACGTTACATGCAAGAAACAATTAATAATTTTTTCTCGATTCGGAAAAACCGCCAAAATCAAAAATGGTCATGTGATAATGATTGAATTGTAGTTACGATGTGGGACTAGATTGTGTAGTGTAAGTTTGAACAGCAATATCAGTTTAGCGAGTAGGTTGTACTAGATGACATCGAGCCGTGATAACAACAGGATAGTTCACTTAGTTCAATTGTTTTAAAAAACGTTTCCGTTTTTCTTCAATTGAATCTATTGAACCTATAATTTGTATTAAATCTGGCGTATACCTATAATCAACACTGTGGAATACCATTCCGTTTTAACAGCATTCGAGAGGGCTGTATAGAGGTCATTCAAAGAGATGTGGGAAGATTGCTTCATCCATCCGTAGCGAATAACCTGTTACTTAATTTTTGCAAGTGTGATTCTTTCCACAAACTCCGCCAAGGACGGTCCCAAGCCCGTCTGAGAAAGGAGGAGGGTTGGGCTTAGGGCTAGCAACCCTATCCCGTAAAACCTACATTGCTACGGAAACGATGACAACAGATCCGTGGTTCGGTCATGTCTGCAGGATGTATCCCAGTTCGCATACGAAGGTAGCCATGCACTGGCATCCGCAAGGTAAACGAAAAAGGGGACGGCCCAAGGAAACTTGGCGCAGAACGTTGGAACGCGAACTACATGCACAAGGATTCACGGTGCAGACGGCAACGGAAGCAGCGACAGATCGGAACCACTGGCGTGAAGTTGTCTTCGCCTCATGTGCCACCCGGCACGGAGAGGACTGAATGAATGAATGAATGAATGAATGATTCTTTCCACAGCAGAAGTTCACTGCCTGTGTGTATATAGACAGGCAGCAGATTGTTTTGCATTTTGCAGAGATTGCTTGAACGGTTTATAAACACGATCACCGAGGACAATGACCGAAGAACACCCAATTAGACCATTGTTTCAATGAGTGTTTTCAGGTAACATAGAGACCCACTGTAGATCTCAATCTACCAAGGTCACACACTTTGAATCCTTGGATCGTCGAATCCTGGTTTAGTTTGCCATTAACATGATTAACATGTATCATTTCGTCAGTTGTAGTAAATATTACCTAGCCTAAAATTAGAATTAGTTTTGCCACAGCTTGTGTAACTGGTAAGCCGAAGACAGAACCCTGTGGTTATTGTAAAGTTAATTACTTTTTCAACCATAAATCTTGAATCTAGAACCAGCCCGAGTCACGACTATAGAGTACTTATTCCCGACTCGAGACTAAACTGTCGAAGGTATTTTCATTCTGTACGTGTATGCTTTACCTGGAACTCCCTATCCTGTAATGTTGTACATTCACCAAACTTGGATATATTCAAATCGAAATCGGACAATTTCATGTCGACCAATCCAAACATTAAACCTATATATTTTACACCATAAAAGCTTTGAACTTTGAAAACAGTTTCTGTCCTATTAATTTTTTACCTGATTCCCAAACTGCTCAGTAAGCAAACAAATCCCGTTTTACTACCCATGTTATTCGTAATTCCCATATTATTCTGTGGTTTTTGTTAAGCTGTATGCTTTTTAGACCATTAAAATTGAATTGAATTGAATTGTATAACATTATTATGCTCCCGCCAATCGCAAGGATTTAGTTTAAACTCACAGACTAAATGTGATTGTCTACAATTAGTGCTTGAAATTTTTTATTCAATTTACCTACCAGATGAATAACCCCCTCAAATTGTCACTGAAATGCAAACAAGTTACTCAACTGGGACCAACATCATTTATTCCATAGCTGAAAATAAAATAAAATTGCAACCAAACTAACAAAATCATGCCAACTTAGTTACATAGTAGTCAACGGTCGATTGGCGTGGCCAAGTATGTTGGAATCCAGCCATTAGACCACACCCTACATTGCATACACAGCTCTGATGTTGTCTTATGGCTACAGACATTGTCTCATACTTCGAGGTAGACCATCGATGTGTTTTCCATTGTTCTTGTTGTTTTGTTCAGACCGAATTCATCGAAAACAAATAAACAACCATTGATTCTTGCATGCACCACGTTTTTGGTAGGCTTAAAACAAGACTGCGTAGCGAAATGGACACCCAACCCAGACGTGCACATTGCGCGTGGAGCATCGCTATATTGTTGCTAAATCGGTCAAAACTCTGTGAAGGATGACCGTATTTGGCAACGGAAACACAACAGAGAGTGCAGCGAATGGATTCCAACGCATGCAAACGGTACAAATCCGGATGTTTGTTGTTCCTTCGTCATTCAAGAAGATAACAAACAAGTTCAACTGAGTATCCGCAAACAACAACTGAAATATTCACGTCGTGCAAATGACAAATATTGCCAGCAAAAATGCGGTAAACCGATCATGATTACAACCTTCGTACATTGAATTTTCGGACTTGATTGTATGTATCTGTTTTTTATATTCTTCGATAATTATTTGTCAAATTTGTGATTCTAACTACCGTATTTTTCGGACTATAAGGCACACATAAAAAGACTAATTTGTACGAAAAATCGGCAGTGAGCCTTATATTCCGGTGCGCCTTATGCGTGAATAGTGTATGTTCACACTGCGCTGAAAAATCTGTCAAAATGTTTTATTACGACTTTGGTAAGTGACGATGTCACTCCCCTTGATTGTAGAAGAATAATCACTGATGGTCGTGGAGTCGGCTTTCTATGCTGTCTAGACAGACTTGTTTTGGGGTCAGAGTCAAACAATCAACAACAGATCAACATGAAACTATTCAGCGATTAAAATGAAACTCTTTCACTTACCGAAACCACTATTCCTGGTACGTACGGTGCTTAAACATCCGGTAATTAAAGACCCCAAAATGACACCTGTTAAGAGACATGCTTACGATGCGGATTTCAAACTCAAGGCCATCAGCCGCGCAGTACAACATGGGAATAGAGCAGCTGCGAAACAATTCAACATTAATGAATCAATGGTACGGAAGTGGAGGAAACAAGAAGATGACCTTCGTCAAGTAAGAAAGATGAAGAAGAGTTTCAGAGGGAACAAGGCAAGATGGCCACAATTAGAGGACAAAATTGAGCAGTGGATTACTGAAAAGATAAGAGCAGGTAGAATTGTCTCTACAATCTCCATTCGACTTAAGGCAACAGCGATGGCACGTGATATGAAGATAGACGAATTTCAAGGAGGTCCTTCTTGGTGCTCCCGTTTTATGAAAAGGCGTCATCTCTCCATCCGCACAAGAAATACCACTTCGCAGCAACTGCCAAAGGATTACAATGAAAGGATAGCTTTCTTCCGCACTTACTGCAAGGACAAGATCATAGAAAAGGAGATCCATTCTGACCACATAACAAACACGGATGAGGTCCCTCTCACCTTTGACATCCCCATGAACCGTACCGTAGAAAAAACAGGGACGTCTATACGCACCACAGGGAATGAGAAATCTTCCTTCACTGTCGTTCTTGGTTGCCAGGCTAATGGTCAGAAACTACCACCCATGGTCATTTTTAAGAGGAAGACTTTGCCAAAAGAAACGTTTCCTGTTGGAATCATTGTTAAGGTCAATCCGAAAGGCTGGATGGACGAAGAGAAAATGAGCGAGTGGCTGAGAGAAGTTTATGTCAGGAGGCCAGATGGCTTTTTCCACACTTCTACGGCCTTATTGATGTACGACTCTATGCGCGCTCATCTCACTGAAACTGTCAAAAGTAAAGTGAAGAAAACTAATTCGGAGCTGGCCATCATTCCTGGAGGATTGACCAAAGAACTACAACCGCTAGATATTGGAGTCAATAGGGCGTTCAAGGCTAAATTGCGAGCCGCATCGGAACAATGGATGACAGAAGGTGAGCACACATTTACTAAGACAGGTAGGCAACGCCGGGCTAGTTACGCCACTGTCTGCCAATGGATCGTCGACGCCTGGGCTAAAGTATCGGTCTCTACTGTTGTCCGAGCTTTCACTAAGGCTAGGATCATTGATGAACAGCCAAGCAACAGCAATGAGTCTGAATCCGATGATGACGAGAGGGATCCGGGCGTGTTTGATGCCGCTATCGCCCAACTGTTGAATTCTGACACCGAAGACGAGGAATTTGATGGATTCGTAGAAGACGAATGATTGAAAAAGTTAGTGTACTTTTTCATGTAATATTGACAGTTATTGTTCATGATTTGAATAAAATCTGACCTATCCGACTATTTTTGTTTCGCTTTATGCGCCTTATAATCCGGTGCGTCTTATATATGAAAACAGATCGTTCACTGATACTGAGTCTTATAATCCGGTGTGCCGTATAGTCCGAAAAATACGGTAATTGACGTATAACGGTAGTAAATGGAACGAACTATCGATAATGAACTTACTCCTAGCATTTTTATTTTCATTTTTCTCATTTGAATTTGTGCTTCTAGTTAATGGCACGCTAGCATTGTGTAATGACCCTACCAAGAGATGTACTCTTAATCTTAACCGCACTCCCGATGTTTTGCTGCTGTAACATCAGCAACCGTGTGTTTTCATCGCACTCCTATGGTTGAGTCGAACTAAGAGAAGCCTTTAATGGAACAAATTCGACGCAAAATCCACGACCAACTTGGAACGCTCACGATAATGTTTCTCGTTTAATGCAAGAACACGGTGCAACGACAAAGTCGAGGTCTGCCCGCACCCAAGGAAAGCATTTTGGCGCAAAGTTTGACTCGAGAAACAGTATAGTTTCAGCAAATGCGTTTCCGTTTGTAGCCTTTGGTTGGTCACCATCCGAGATTCCGGTTGCATGTTAGATAACCCACACTCCAGAGGAACTACCCCAGGTATTTTCATTCAATGTGATTAGCATCACTAGTTTATATTTAATTTAATCAAAAGTTGACGACTATATGTGAGCTAACACTGATATTGCTCCCCATCTATTGAAATATAATTTCTCTGCTTTATCCAAGTCATGAGGACCAATTCATATTACTTATACGTATATATTTTTTAACTATATTTCTACTCCTTGGTTATTGTAAACTTAAATGCTTTTTCAACCGTAAATCTTGAATTGCGACACTTGAATCTGCAACCATAGAGTAGAACATGAGGGTCAGTTTTATGTTGGGTTTTAATAGCTCAACACTGTTGGAAGAACTTGGCGCAATCATTCATGTTTAAAAACAAAACACATTCACATAATAAAATCGTGTCAAAAATCTTGTATAGTTTACCAGCTAATACTATTTCTAGTAAGTTTCTTATTTCGTTCAATCTGACGGATGCAAGGTACTACTGTAGCGAATTAAAAGTCAATACACATGCCGTTCCATCACACACACACACATCAACACGTTTTCGGACAGAGCGTTTATTATGTCTATTGAATACCACACAAACTGCTTCAGATTATCGGCTGACTTCCGCTTTACTATTCCAACATCTCAGGTCATCGGTTAATCTGTTGCAGCTGGCCAACATCTGTCATCTTATCACCACCACCGATCCAACATGAAGTACGTCGCCCTTTCGTGTTTCGCACCCACTTGATGATTTCGCCAGATTCCTCCCTGAGCTCAACCAATCCAACGTTGATCCCATTCACGCAAGGATCCCACAAGGCAATAGGACGTCAATTGGTTAACCGTGTTTATTGCGCACATGACAAAGAACAAAACACTCGTCGTAACCACAACGCTGCCCCTGAACATGTCTGCCCCGGTTGTCCCTTCGATCTGATTTGTCAGCCGATTTCATATCCGTGACGAATGGCAGATCGTTCGATAGCGGCTGATGTTAACATCCCATCTTCCGAAGATATTGACACTGAACCGTCGTCATGCAAACCTTTAAAACCCCGAATTATTACCTCTAACGATGGTCGTCGGTGGTCTTTTGGGCCCTTCCCGCTTTAGTGTTGTGACGGAAGGTGGTGAACTGAAGGTCGATGTTAAGCAATTTGCACTATATTTCTGAAGACGTTTTTCAAGATATGAATACCGGTAGCACAGATACTGGATGCCGATCGTTAGTATTCTCCAGGTAGGCGCCATGTCTCAACCTCATGAACTTTAGAACAGACCCTTATGAAGTATACATCTGACTTGTGATATGCAGTGCCTTCGGGATGTTAAAAATACATTACACCCGAAAACACTATTGAGCAAACGATTTACCACCCTTCATATAATCCAAAATAATCTTGCTCGCGGTCTGGGCCCCTTGGCTGCGAAAAGATATTGCTCTCTTTGATAAAATATATCACAGAGCAACAAAGGTAGTGATGGGTCTTCGCCTATAGAACTGTGTCTACCGAAGGACATCCACTAAAACACTTGCTCGATGAGTGTGATGGGAAAGTGACACACAGACATACATTATCACTTTATGTCCCAAGTTCCTGTATTGATTGCGGCGCCAATTTTTCGCCGTACGTGCTATAATTCTTGGAATTCCCTATCCCAACATGCAGGGGAATCTCTTAGACTGGCAGTTTTTATAGCGAAATTGGACTTACACATGCAAAAGAATATCATTCGTTAGCCTTACATTTGATATTCTCTATTCCTTCTATACTATTACATTTTTTATATATTTTCATTCATACAGTAATCCTGTGGTGTTGTAAAATATTAACTTTTTAAACAATTAATCCTGGAATCCTTTAACATTTTACCAGGGAGATTCATTAATCAAAAAAATTAGAAAGTTAATGGCAGAAAAACAATATGCTTGGCAAATAACACAAGAATGCGGAATATGCTAAATTAAAGCTTATAAAATATCCACAATCATAATATCGTCACTCATATAATCTATGGCTCAACATACTCAAATTTCGACGTAAAAATTACCAGTCAATAGGGAAATTGTTCAGGTAGTTTTAAGTGAATCACTTTCTAACGAAAATGTACGTTACGGATTTTGCAAGTGTTCTGTTACTGAAGTTGAATTTCCACTGCATTTGCTCTTAGTTGCGAAATAACCAGGCATAAAACATTAGGGCTATAAAGAGCTTCCACAGGACAGTATTCGTAACAACTAAAGTTGGATCACCGGGGATGAGAAAGTGTTAATTTTTAAACACGATCTCATTTGGGTGAGCATTTGGGTTCTGGTAGTAGTTGGTGTGATGTTAACCAAGCACACACGTTTCCCATGATGCAAACACGCTGAACTGTGACAGAACTGCGTGGAACCACGAGATTGATGCTTGACACATTGTGAGTACACCTGACGAAAAATGCGTTTGGTGGTTACGTCATCGGCGATCTGAAGAGAAGTTGTACGAATCCTCTCTGTCTCGCTCATGTGATGAACGTGGGTGGCGAGGGACGCTACGCGTGACAAGCGATTATGTAACGTTTCTCGTTCGAAACCAGCGTTTGGTGCTGACGGTGATTTCAGACTGTGAAATACCACACGAGATGGGAGCTTGGTAGGAATGACAATGGCAAAACTGTAAAGACACTCATGGAACGATTTATTCTTGAGTCGAAACGCTATATTCGAGTTAATAATTAATGCATACATTTTAATAAAGCGAGTCTAGCAAAACATGCCTTATTATCGAGACAATGGCCATAATACTTATAATTCAAATTCTGTTCACAAGAGATACTTTGTGGCAAAATGAAATAAAGGGAAGTCGAGAGTTTTTTATTATGAGCATTATATGTGCTTTAACCTTCGATACACTATGGCAAGTGATTTGATGCTGGTGCATTGGATGAGACTTATCGGTATAAATGCACTTTGAGCATTAAGTTACTTACACGACTTTAGCATAGTACATGGTCATTCTTCTCTGGTGGACCTTCAACATTCAAGAAGGTATTCCCGCATGTGTTTTACTCTGTGAGGGTTTGTCTTCGTTGGCATCCGACCATCCGCAGCAAGTGTTGCACATTCAACAACAACTAAGCTCAAATTCGATGAATCTAATCCTAAGAATCCGGTGTTGCTCTCACATACTGATCAAGGAATAGTCTCGTTTACCCAAATCACGATAAACCTTTAATTATATTGTCCATCCCGTGCATATATTGGTGGATGCTTTTTATACTAAAACATTGAATTGATATAATAATTCTTCTTCAAATTTATGACTGATTTTAGATGTCCTCATGAAAAATAGACTAGTACGTTAATACCAGCTCCTAATTAACTCAAAGTTTATCGAAATGAATATAGGAACTACACCGCCCGTAATAATTGAAAACAACACAAGAATTGGCTAAGAATGTGCCTAAAATTAACACAGACGTTTGTTTCAAAACGACAGTTTCATTTCGATAGTGGATATAAAGTTTGACTTGCCTATCATGCCTTTATATCTTGACACACCTAATCTACTAGTGAAAATCTAATGCGACCCGGAATGTTTCATGTAGGATGAGACGAGGTACAATGTACAAGACGAACAAGTAAAAGGCCTTATTCGTTGGAACACATTTTTCTGTGTTGGCCATAGTTTGCTGAAAACCCTCCGTGTTTTCGTGTTACACAACTCAGATCAAATTGACACTAAGCACAGATACGATTTGGACAGTGTTGTCGTAATTATAGTTGTCAATATGTTAGATGGGCGTCTGTTTAATTTTTGTCAGGTGTTTAAATAACGTGTTTGACCAATCAGCTTTATTGTTATTAACGTTTGAAAGTTTCAACTCGGAAATGAACGGGGACGCTATCAACAAGTAGGTGTGAAACGTAGCGGGTGACGAGGATAACGTTGGACCGAGCGATATATTGTGGTGCTCAAATTCCCACCACTTACTCACTGAGGGGATATAAGCACAATAAATTGGCTGTGTATAGGCGCCTGGAACGTATGGCCTAGAATCAGTGATTATGTATTTGAACATGGTGGTTCTTTGTAAGAACCCTATTCAATAATGGCATTGAAATATACCATTAGTAACTCGGATATCTTCATTGCATGTGTTTACACCCTACTAAGAGTTAGGACAGGAGACGCGATCTGGCCTCGAACGAACTGACAATCATCACATCCCTCCCACCATCTACATTATGATCGAGGATAGCGCGACTCATCACCGACATTGAAGCCAAACTGATTCATACATTGCGACTAATTCCAACAGAATAAATGGAATGTGAAAACAAGCGCTTTAACAGGAATACAAACCCATTCACATCATTAACCTAAACTTGCTATGTTTGAAAACAAAACGCACGATTCCTCTGAACAGTGTGCATATTCAGAACACTGTCTCGTTCGATGAAGCGTGAAAAACAAGAACCACACCCAACCAAACAAAATGCATTATGGGAAATTGAAAGAGCCGCGAATCGGACGAAAATTAATTGACCACAATCAAGTGAATGCAATTCACGTGGTCAGTATCGCTTTATTAATGCTCAAGTACGAGCGGGGTTGGTTTAAAAATGATGATCAGATATTAGTTAACCTGGAGCCCAGTTTCAGAACGACACCGCTGAAGATCAACTTTAACCCTTTGTCTACTGACGGTAACTCTAGTTACCACCTCAAACAACCAGTCGATTGCTCAGTAGCTCCCTTTGGTACCTTCAGTCACCATCGGAGTGCACTTGTCAGGCAGCGACTGGCATCTGATCCATAAAAATTAATCATGTGTTTTATTTATGCCATAATTAAGCAGAATAACACAAAAATACGTAAACCAATTCAGGTAGACGAAGGGTTAAGAGAAAACATTACAAATACCGTCCAACGATCAATGGGGAATGAGATTGGGGAATGAGATTGCTTAACGATCATCTTGATAGCTACACCGATTGCCTGACAGTATTTTAGCCCACGTGCAGTCTCTGACTGTGCGGCACTTTGCTTGGATCAGGCTTGTGCTTTCATACTATACTATGCCATACACCGATTGCCAAATTAGTTCCAGCAGACCCAAAGCAGGAAAACAAGAGCAAAAGTACACAGAAAGCGCACACATTGTATGAATGAAAAGTGCAAATATAACAATATATGTACAAACAGAAAGTGTTTGATTTTCCACCAACGAGCTGCTTTACACGTGAATGCCCAATTAAACGCAAAGACCTGCAAAACGGAGTAGATTAAATAATGTTAGGAAATGAATGAGAAGGAATTCGGCCGGCATGCTAAAGTCTCCGGGGAGTCGTTAGTACCAATAAGGACTGAATGACACCGGAAGCATGTATCTGATGCTTAGGTGCCTCTGAAACAGCAACGCAAAATCGTAACTAGATGAGAATGCCAATGTATTGTGGTGCTCACATCCCCATCCCTTACACACCACTACCGGTTTCTGGCTGTTTGCCGTCATCAGGTGGAGACAGTAAGATCAGGTTCAGTGCGCCTTGAAACAGTGGAAAAGCAAACAGCCAAAAACCGGTAGTGGTGTTTAAAAGATGGGGATATGAGCACCATAATACATTGGTCTTTTATATATGCCTCGAGCGCTCGGCCAGGAATCACTTTGTGATTCTGTTTTTGAACATCGTGGTTCTTTGTAAGAACCCCATATAACAGTGGCATACAAGATTAACTTTGTTTAGATGAGGAATTGAGCTTTTAAAGCGACAGAATCTGTAGATGTCTGAGCACACACACGATGAGGTAGCAATAATGTGCTAATCAGAATGCACGGTAAATAATCAAATCAGACAATCACACAAATGAGACCAGAAGCACACACACGAGAGGATGTATCCTCATTGCCAAATCAGTTCGCAGTTCAACACAATTGGCACCAGTGAGCTATTGGACACAATTGTGTCTGAGAACGTATGGAATCGAATTCCAACAAAAGGATGTTGGACGAACAGCAGCAACACGAACAAAAGTTGTCATAGCCGGGGGTGGCAGTGGGGATAAGTTCCCACTGTTTATAAAATGCTCCCATATGGCATGCGTCTCAAATAGCCTCTGACAACCAAGTCCAGCTTCTGGCCTGCACGAGTGGCTCTCCGAGCCCAGCGGAACTGCTTCTACCAACAGGAGAAGGGGCGAGGGCGAGTGACTGGCGCCTGAAAACCAGTTTGCTTCGGGCAGATGTAGCTCGTTAGCCTGGGAGGGCATTTCATCTAAGGGAAGGAAAACCCTGATTTTAAACCTCGCTGCCTTGCGGGATACCCGATCGCTGGAAAGGCTTCGGGAGAAAAAGCGGGAACAGAGTCTGGTAGACGGTTAGTTGGTGCACACCACCTCTTTCTGGCAACTCCCTGCTGCATTGCAGGTCGCACTTGGTTGTGCAAAGGCTAGAGAAGCTGACTCGAACAAACGCCGAGTGGTGCTGGGGACGCCGCTTTGTACCCAAATTCCCAAGAATCTTCATTGAAGCCGACTCATCCTCCAGGAGGAGATAGTCGCACAAAAGTAAGTAAAGTAAACACGAACAATCACTCAGCCTTGGTCGGAACACGCTGAAAAAGGGCCGTAAAATGTAAAAATGATACCGTGACAATCAACATTTCGTAAGAAGCATCCTACAAAAGGCTCACGAAACTCCGTTAGTCAGGTTTACATGAAAACATCCATCGAGTAAACTGTCAAACGAAACAGGGGTAAATGACCAAACATGCCACCTAATTGTGATTGAGATGTATCTAAGCGACCCAGTCTGGCATTCTAACTCCCGCTAAGACAACAATATCTGAGCTTTTTGCACGTCGCAAAAGAGCATAAAAATCGTCGTAGAAGGCGTTCTTCTCGTCGTCGGAATTGGTGTTAGTCGGGGCGTAAGTTGCTACAATAAACAAGCATATCTGATTAGAAGATTTTGAGTTTGGTCTAATATTAGTGGCTAGTCTAACTGCGCACATCCTGCTATTGTAAGGAATCCAATCGATTAGACAGGATTTGGCACGAGAATTCAGCACTATACCAGCACCCGCCTGTCCTGAAATAGCAGCTACAGAATCAACAGAGCAGCGCAAAAAGTAGGGAGTTGAAAGGCTTGGGGCAGTAACTTCAGTAATTATAAACGGATTATATAAACGCGTTTCCGATAAACAGTAAACATCAATAGATAGACTATCTAAGGTAAGAGCCAACGCAGCTTGCGGCCTATTTTTCTGAGAGTTCTGACATTCATGGCTCCGATGTGATCAGAGGTCCGTGGTTTCAGAAAGTGATCTGTAATTTCGCGAACAGAGAATGTTCCAACATGTTCAGCGCGGTCTTTTCTAAGGGTGGGATTGACAGATGAAGAGTTGCTAGGAGTGGATTTGGGAAGGGAAGGGTCAGAAACAGTTTGAAGAATAAGGCCAGAAGTAGTTTGTTTTCGTTTACCCACCACGCTGTATTCGCGCGCGACAGCCGATGCACCATGGAATTGGAGTTAGTTGTGATTGTTCTGGTGGTATGTGGACTGGGATACTACCAGGTCACCCATGCAAAGACAGGAGAACAATTAGGGTTCTCGACCAAAGCCTTACCCACAAGGCAGTGGGCTGAGACCGAGTTCGTCTGATCTCTATCCATCGACCTTCCTGGTATGAGTAACTCTGCGTGTGCCCAAATGACAACCCAGTATGACTCTATGGGCCACGCAGGTACACAAACCATCGCTCAACGATAAGGTCCAATCTCCACGCGACGGAGCCGTACAGCACAAAAGTACTGCATGTTTGCAAATCCGTGATTACTGAGTACATTTTTCAAACCAGTAGCTGAGCAATTTTAATGGTAAACACCGACTTACAAGCATAAATCTGCTCAAGCAAAATTCGAACGTAGCTCTTGATAGCGTTAATTAAAAAGGACTGCACATTTTGAGTTGTTTGTTCAAAACGATACGACAAAAAAGTAATATAAACAGTTAGGATAGATACAAAAACAGTAAACCCGGGTGAACAATTTCGAGAGTACACCATTGACGTATATTTAAAAAATGCAATCAATGCAACCAATGTATTGTGGTGATCACAACCCCTTCCCTTACACACTACTACTAGTTTCTGGCTGTTTGCCGTCGTTAGGTGGAGACAGTAAGATCGGGTTCAGTGAGACTTGAAACAGTGGACAAGTGGTGAACAGTTATAGTTGAATGCAACGGTTATATATCTACTTGTATCTACTTGAATGTTAATTCAGTAGCACGTTTTTATAAATATAGTGTACGAAGTTAGATGAAAACACAGACTTACCCAGATAGTCATCCATCAGAGTACCCACACCGAACTGCAATGGAGCGTTGAAAATAAAACAGATAAGTGATGGCAGCAATGGATAGTAAAATAAACAACTTGTACACATGTTGGGTATCTCATTGTGTGCAATATAAACGCGATGGAAACCGATGAAATTTGCAAAGAAACATGGGGTCATGTTTAATATCAGTGTCAATATAGCACATACAGACTTCATGGTAAATGGAAGTTTAATTGTGCAGCATTTTGCCATGATTTGTTCCCGAGAATGAGCAATATGCATGAATACACACAAGTGTCTGTATTAATGCCCATTTCGAATACTTAGAGAGCGTTCTAAAGTCTCACAGTTATTACTCATATTATGATTAAGCAACCTATACAAGGGTTACGATATTGAGGCGCCTCGCCCAAACGGAAGATTTGTGATCTGACACACACGGAAAAAATCTAGAGTGAAGTTCCATAAACAGTTCAACAGTGCCAGAGTTATGATCCACAAAAGTGGAATGAAAGTTCCACTCCGTCAGTGCGCTGATATGTACGTCAGGGCAGTTCAATATGGAGAACTAGCTGGTGCCCGTGCAGCAAGTACTTCCATTCCGCGACACAAATGCAACCAAAGGAAGAGATTCGCTGATACATAATGACAACGATGCCGTCGCAGGAGTTGCCAGGACGAAGCTGAGTAGAGTTTCAAATTGCCTAATGGGATTTTGGCTCCGGTTTTTTACTCGAGGTTAAATCCTGATTGAATATGGCCACAGGGCAGTGGAGTTTTGAAACACTTGTTTCCAATCCCTTAGATGGACGACTTTTATGGACTTATGAGCTCCACCTGACACAGAAAACTGATTTTGAGGCGTCGGTCATCCGCCTTCGTCCGTTTTCTTGTCAACATGAGCAGTTCAGCCGGGTCATACAGAACAACGCGTGCAGGCCAGGAGCTGGATTTGCTTGTCAAAGACTATATGAGACGCGTGTCGTTAGAGCGTTTTGGGAAACGGGTGATTATCCCCAAAACCACTTCGGTTATGCCAAACTTGGGACATTTCGGCAATCAACCAGCACCTCATGAGCTACAGATTAAAGAACAACAAGGTGATATCGGGAATATAATCCCTTGTTTCATGTATCATTGACTGATACGTCATTTCTGTTGAAGACAAGAGTTCAAACTGGTTTCCAGCGCACTACGGCAACCTACCGAGTGGACGGAGACAGTGACTCTCGAGATACACAACTTAACTGACGCGGAAACACCGCGGTATGACGCTCCATCGAGGTTCGCCGTAGCGAAATTTCCCACACAGCTACCCAGTTTGCACGATGTTATTATGTGCAGTATTTTTGTAATGCGCAGGTAACAACGTATTAAATAGCTTTGCCAAAGGTACTGAGCTGCACGCGAAAAGACAATGATGTCTCACTGCAATTTTCTGGAATATTTGTCTAGGCCTAGGCAACCTGATCGGCGTACATTGAATGTGCGGCATTTTTTCTGGATTCGAACTTGTGATTTCATTCTTACATACATACAAGCTACCCAATAAGCGAATAAAATCTAACAAGAATTTGGCCTGAATATCTGCAGCAAGGCCATCGTAGTTTAAGACATCACTGACAGATTATACCAACATTGTACACTCAACAAGGGAAAACAGAAAAAACAAAACAATATGAGTTCAATGTACTTACAATGGCGCTCGCATCAACGCGTAGACCAATTATTCGCACTCGGATTTTGTCTTCAATTTGAACAAGTTGCGTCTGCAATACGGAATAGCGAAAGAAGAAAATGGGATAAAAGTCTGGATAAAAATGAAAGCGTCAACTCTGGCCCCGAAATCTAAATAAGTTAAACGAGCATTAATGCAAGAACGGAAGGAAAAGACATAATAACTTCAACAATAAGTCTACTAATGCTCAATGCAAAAGCTCTGTAGGTCAGCCACGGGGTGGTGACCGACTGCAGGATATGTACTGCGGGATGAGATCCAGTAATATTTATAGGTGAGTAATTGGCGCCTCGGAATAAGTTGGTTCCACATGGAAAGTGAGCTAATGGAGAAAACAAAGCCTAAACAGAGCTACCAGACATTTAGTACTTAGAATACGAGCTTGTCTTTACTTACTTGTACCCACGCAATGTTGATGCAAACGAAATAACAAGATAACAGTGGAAGCTCA